>VXBZ01003816.1:0-31986 GCA_013399135.1 Heliornis fulica
GACCCAAGTACGCCCTCCCTGGGCCAGCAGGTAAAGTCCTCGTGGCATAGGTGTAACTCACAGGATTAAAAAAACGCAATGTTTCCATTTATTTTACAATGCACCTTTAAACTCAGGGGAAAAATAACCCAACATGCTTCTGCTTCTCATACTTCTCTATGATCTTTGGAAGTACTATCTTCTCCTTTTTCTGAATCTGACTTTTTTTTTAGTGTCAGTCCCTTTCTGTGAGCAGACTCTTACCCAAAGCATGGGGACCTCCTTGCCATGAGCTACCTTTATCTGTTATTGACTACTTTGGGCTTTTATTTCTAAGCAGCTCACTTGATTTTTCTTCTGCCTTCTTTTACTGGAAAATATCATGACAGAAACAGTGAAGGAGCGTGTTGTAGAGCAGAAATGTCAGTAAAATAAGCAATTAGGTCTGTCTTCATCTTCCTTTCAGCTTCTTTGTTTTTCCTTTTTGCTGTTGTGCCTCTCCTTTCAACATAGGAAGTTCTAGTTTATCATCGAGTCATTAAAAACTGATTTTTTTTTTTCCATACTCGCGGTTTTCTGTCCAGCCTGTTGTTGGACGTAGGGTGGAATAAAGGACATGCAAGTGGCTCTTAGGTGTGCCTGCTAATTCTTGTTATTATAAGCTGCTTTGGTCCATCAAGGCTGGGACTCCTGAACTGTGGCTTCCCTTTCCCAATGTGGCCAGACTGCGTGACAGTCACTGCACACTTTTGACCATCACATATATTAGTCTGCGGAGGGCTGTGCTGCTTGTCAGGCTCGCTGCATGAGGATCGCCCCCATTCTAATAAGACTTGATTCTATTTAGGAAATGTATTTGAAAGGTTCTGGTGGGTCCAGCACGAGCTGGGAACACTGAGTGTGGCCCTGGAGCTGGACATCCTGTACATCCACATCTGGAATGTTGGAAAATGTTTGTTTCAAACAGTAAACCTTATTAATGATATACAAATTGATATGCATACTTTTCTATGAGATACACCTCTCTCTCTAGCTCCGACATATGAAGCTTTAAAATAGAGTATGTTGTGTTTGTGTATATATGCTTGGCTCTGGCAGCTTTAAGAAGTTCTGGTGGAAATTGTTTCTCACGTTGCAGTGGGTAGTTTGGATATTTTTTGGTGGTGTGATTTGTTAGGTTTTGGGGATTTTTTGTTGGGTTTTGGGGGCTTTTTTAAAGTTTGTTTCCAAGTTTGCTTTTGTGTCCCCTTCTACTTCTCCCTAGTAGACGTGGTGATGATGGACTTAAAAATGCCCTGATTGTTTGTACAACTGTACTGCTGACCCTGGCTGAGGGTTGACTGACTACAGAGAAGTATTGCTTTCTCATCACCACTACAATTAGCTAAACCAGTTAAAAATAAGTATGGTGATGACAATATCTACTGGAATTGGGAGGTGTGATGGTATAAGCTGTTTGTTCCCTGCTCCTCCCTGCTCTCTAATGGGAAGGGAGGTTGGATCATATAGGAAAAAAGCCCTATTTGTGGGTCAAGATAATTTTTATTATCCTTTTATGTCATATTAAATTTATGATAAAAATATATAAAACAAGTGATGAATACATACCTTCTCTTTCTGAAGATGATGCTCAGCTAGTTCTCAAACTGCTCCAGCTCCTGGCGAATCCCTAGTTCTATACGGAACATTACATCATTTTGTATGGAATATTCTTTTCGCCAGTCTGGGTCAGCTGTCCTGGCTGTGTCTCCTCCCAGCTTCTTAGGTGCTCTCCACCTTCTTGTTGGTAGGGCAACAGGAAAATCTGCGAAGTTCTTGACTACTTGTCAGCAACTCAAATATTAGTGTGCTTTCAACGGTATTCTCATCCTAAATCCAAACTGCAATTATGCCAGCTGCTGGGAAGATGATCCCTCACAAAAACTGGACAGATAACAATGCATTTCTTGCCCACCTCTCCCACAGCACTAGGAACCTGCATTATTCTGCTCATCTCCCATGTCAGCTCCTTTGGAAACACATCACTTGTCTCAGTCTCTGCCACTTATTCCAGTTCATGATTGATAGATGAGAATTCTTCCCACAGACCTCTACAGGACCTACTGTACAGAATAAGCCCTTCAGAACAAGGACTGGATCTTGACTACAGACTATTCAGTGACAGAAGTAGTCTTGTGTCTTGGCACAAAAGCTTTTTGCTTGGCCTTTTGCATGGTGATGAGCACTGCTTTCAGTAAGAAGTTTTTCATAACTGACAAACAAGTTCGAAGTACTTGTGTCAACATCTCTCTGAATGTCAAAACCTCTAAGTATGCTTTTTCTGGTTTATACAAAGTAAAATTTTTCAATACACATTTAAGGAGTCAGGAGGACACTGCTGTCTTCATAAAGCAGCACTTGAGAGGGTCAGGACATTGTCACTGATTATGAAATAAGCATGCAGAGTATTTAGTTGTACACATGCAGCTGAAGGCATACAACTGCTATTGGAGTAAATGGTTATGACTTTAGAGCTTGTGTCTTAGCAAACTTGTTTATGATGATTATTTGGATGAGTTGCAGAATGGGGGTTGAGTTGAATGTTGGGATGAGGAAAATAACAGAAAGGAGTTAACTCAGATAATGCTTCCCCCTCGGTTTTTCTCAGGTGCCCTGCATTGATTAATTATGTTCTACTCGTAACTGCTTCTATCTAAAAATGAAGAGCAGAACCACTTCTTTATGGTATTTGCAAGTCACTTGTCTGGCATAGAGGTCCATAGGTTAATATAGACATAATAAATGCAGTTTTTGTATTTTATTTTTTCCTCATTTTCAGTAGTACATGGTTTCCTTCAGAAATAGACTGTTTGCTGTGTTTTTTTCTAAGGAGACTGGACTTTTTAAGATAACACAACAGTTAGTTAAAACAATCCAGTCAAGTTGAAGTTCAAAGTTTCTTATTCTGTTTCTTTTTCTTATTTTTATTTTAGTCCTTTGCATCTTCCCTGTGACAGTGATTGTATTTTCAGAAGACATCTGCTTATGGCTTTTACATTCCTATCAAAATGCATCAGCTTCTTCTGCCCTTAAACTTGATCAGGAAGAATTTAAGTTATGTGCTCCCCATCTCTTACATGTTTCCTTCTGTAGTGGGCTTTTCCATACATTAGTGAGGCAGAATTGTATTTTCATTGGCTCGAAGCTAAGCCTTCCTGGTGTCAAAATCCCTTGTGTTCTTCCTTCAGTTTTAGCGTTTCTGACCCCTTAATATTAGATATTTCTCTGTGGACTCAGTGTGGTCTCTTACCATCGTTGCCCTTGCTGTGCTGTTAGACTAAAAGAGTAAATGGTGTAATTTGTTGGTTACTTTCACATTGCAGACACTGCTTTACTACCTGGACAAGCCAATGAATAGTCACAAAACCACACATACTGATGATCTACCTATTTCAGCCATTTTAGCACACGCCATAAGTGTTTTTTTTTCATATCCATAGAAACATTTGAGCATTAAATATATTAACTCATTCTGAATTTTCACCTGTAGTGCACATTTGGCTTCTTTCAACTTCTAACATTCTGTGATACTGTGATTCTTGTTGTAGTCTTGTGATAAGATGCAAACCCTCAGAATATGTGTTTTAGGGGAATAGACCAGTGAGTGCTGCATTGACTTTGATAGAACAGAAGTCCCCCCTCAGTAGACTCTGTCACTAACATGTTCAGTGTGCCATCTAGCTAAGCCCTTTACAAATACTTTTCACTTACCCTTTCTTTCTCCACCCCTCCTCAGGTTTACACCGCTGTAAACGCTTCCTCACTCAGGCCAATTTCTTAATACAAGAATTGTGTTTTGCCCAACACTTGTTTTGATTTCTGCTCCTTAGGTAAATTATATCTAGAGTTAATTTCACTGATACTACCCAAGGCTGTATATAAATCACAGTGTAAATTTTGTTTCCTGGGCCGCTAATTTTACTGTTCTCTCCAGAAATGCTGGCTGGGACCAGAACTATTGTTATCCAAGATTTCCATGAGAGGTGGTCTGTGGTGTTTTGGTTGGTTGTGGCTTTTTTGGTGGGTTTTTGTTTTTTAACTTAAAGCATGATTTATGATAAATTGACTTAATTAACTTGAAGCCAGTGACCAACTCCTGATTTCTAGTAAGTTTTTTTGTTCTGCTCAGGAATCTCAACCATAATACCAGTCTTCAATCAGAAGTGAAGTTAATCTTTTCTGTCAGAGCTTAAAGGCAAAGGGTCTCTTCTGAAACTTGCTTGAAGCAGGTCTAGCTTTTGTGCTCCTGCTCTTCATAACCCTGCTTCCATCAGAGGTTACTGTCTCCGTAGCCCTGCCAGCAGAGCATGTGGTGCCAGCATTCCCTAAACCACTGTGCACAGAGTCCTCAGAGTTACTTCACTCTGAAAAGTTTGAGCCTGTATTTTGGCATTTTTGCCTAGTGTGTGTGTGTGTGTGTGAGAAGTTGTGTTTCACCCCAGAAAAGTGCAGGTGGCACCAGTTTCTGACCCTTTGGTGGTGATACATAATGAAGGTGCAGTCTCTGGTGGCAGATGGATACCTTATTTGTCCTTTTTATGTCACGGACGGTGGAACAACTGAGAAGAAATGGCCCTAGTCTGAGCTGATATTAGCGCAGTGACACTCTTCTCATACACCCACGGCCATAATTTGCTGTAGAGAGGAGTTGAGAGAGGCAAAGCTGTGTCCATTGCCCTGACTATTGCTGTGGATTGGTGCAGGCTGTGGATAAAACTGTATAGCTTCAGGATACTCTGCAGTATTCTAAATTTAAATTTAGTTGCTTGATTTAAACTCAGGCCTAGTTATACAGACCTTGCACTAACTTGTAGGTGTAGCTGTTCCAAGGTCTGGTTTTGGATCACTCATTTGGTTTCCTGAATTGACCTCAGACTTGACTTGGTCCTTTATATCTTCCTGATGATTGCTGGACCATTGATAGGACATGTCGATATCGCCACCACACTATGGTCCCCCAACTCTGATGCTGTAGTGCTGAACGCTGCCCAGTGACTGCCCAGGTTAAGAGCTCCTGTCAGGTTGCATTAAAGATAAAGCCAAGTTCAGGTCACTGACAGCTATGGTTATTTTATTAATTTTAAAGTCTCCTACTTCCTTTAGGGATGTTTCCTTTACCCCCAGTGCTCTGGAGTTGAGACTTAATGGTTGGTAGACCCAGCTTCACATCATGAGCAGCAGCAACCTGCTACCTATGAAAAGCCACCTGCATTTATCAGGAAGACAACACCAGGAAAACAACCCACTGGCTGTATAAACAGGGGCAATTTAGGGTTGGAATTAAATCCAGGGGAAAGCAGATTCCCCACTGGGCCCTTTCTGTGCTGGTACTTCAGTCAGCTCAGGTGGATTTCTGCAAAACCAACAACCCCATGACAGTAATAAGTAAAATTTTATGCATTATCCTGTAGGAGTTCAAAGTCTTTTGTAAGAAGCAGCATGACTTAGTCTTCTTCTGGGACAGAGAGGAGATAACCAGGTAGTGATCATGCAAGAGTGGAGATGCTGATCAGAAGCAAGTACCTATTTCTGATTTATCAAGTGAAGAGACAGCTGTGATGCCAAGCACATGAAGATGGGCTCTATTTCTTGAGACCCTCTGGAGAAGCTGCTTCTGACAGGTTTTCACATCCTCATTTCTTTCTCAGTGCTCCTTTTCTCCTGCCACAGGAGAGCTGGGCAACTGCTGGGCTCTGTCATTGCCTGTTTGATCTGCTGAAAGGTGATTTGACAGACAGTCAGCTCCGTGACTCCAGCCAAATCCAATTCATTGACTTCTGATGCTGAATTCCTTACTCTTGTAATTTCGCAGCACTCCTTTGATTTACCAGTAAATTTAACTTTTTTGGCCTCTGGAAATCACCATTCCAATACAAATTTTTAGACTGCAGAAGCTGACAGCATGGCAATTTGTTCTGTAGCAAAATAATATCTGTAACTTTCAGTTCTAATAATGGCTTAAGTGAAGTATCCGCATGCTGTGCCTCTTTAATGTTACCCTGATTTATCAATAGATGAGTGGAAATGGATCTGCTCAATATCTTTTGGGATTCATTTAGGATTTTTCCTTAATTAAGCTATCTGATTTTGCCCTGGGTTCTGGAAAAGGTTTTGCTGACCTTGTAGGATGGGAAAGGCCAATAAACTGTCATTGTGTGTGATATGTTCCTTTCTTCATGGAGAGAAAATGATGCATCTGAAGGAGGTAAGTCTGAGGAATGGCTCTGATATTACACTCTCCATTGGACAGTGCTTGCCACCAACTCTTTTGCTACAGGAGGCTTTAATTTTGACAGTGAAGACTGCTTCCAAAAAATTTCACAATGTGTTTATTACATTCACTGAGGAGACAGGAGACAACACAGGCTTGATCCTCAAATTTTTTGAACTGAATAGGGGCTAGATTATCCTTAAACAACAAGATTTGGGCTAGTTTTGCTGTTTTGTGTAAATTATTAGAGGATGGTACTGCCTTAAGTTCTCATCAGGAAGAACAGTTAAATACCTTCTATTGACACACAATTGAACTTTGACCTCATTGTCCTTTGGATGTGCTATAGGATATTAATCATTCAGTAAAGCCTGTTTAAGGAAACCCACCAAACAAAAAAACTTTATTTTAAAAATATATAACAGACCTTAACTAAGAAATTTTCTTGACATGCTTGTCGTTCTGGAGAGTTGACTGTGAACTGAGGTGACAGAATCTTCCCTAGATTTTTTGGATGGATGTGATGCAGGTTGTACTTGTTTTATGGTGTTGTAGTCAGGGCGCTGCTGAGAGGTGGGAGATGCTGCTCTGCAGTAGCAAGAGCAGGGAAGTGCGGCATACATGTGTCCCTCCTGGTTGAGGCACTTGTGTTAGCCTAGTGTATGTGTGGGAATCGGAGATGGCTAATTTATTAAGGGTTCAAGCACTGTAAAGGTGTGAGCAGATGAGATCAGGAAGAGATAGTTAGGCTTTCATGATTTCCAGAATGGAATTATTTAGGCCATTTTCTAGGAAAGAGGTTTAGATCTTGCACTGCCTGGCAAGTTAAAAGGTCTCTGTACAAGAGGTAGTTGTAAGATCCTTAGGAGACAAATGAGTTAGACTAATCCTGTGGTGAAGGGCAAGGGATGTTTCCTAATAAAGATTAGGTCTTTTTCTGGTTAGAATTCAGTCACGTATTATCAGGGATTTTAGGAGGACATTAAGTTAATCACGTACTTAGCTCTTTTGTTGAACACTTTTAAAATTCATTCTTTAATTTTTCCTTTATAGTGTTTTATAGATTAGAAATGTAAAAAAAAAATGTTGTGACTATAACAGGACATTATAATTATCTGCAAATCTCGTGGGGAAAAAAGGCTTAAAATCTGAGACTCAGAATTATCTGGAAGAACTTGGGTCAGTTGTTCCCATCACTGGTGCTCCACTTCCGGCCTTCCTACTGGCAACTGGGAATCTTTCAACCCCAGTTTCTCCTGAAAAGTGTGATTCACTTAGATCTAAGCTTTCAGCAAGCTTTTACAGGCTAATTAAAAGAGATGGGGATGTGGAGACATAGTACAGGGATGACTAAAAGGAGCATTTGTTCAACACCAAACCACGTCTTTTGTGAAAACACCATGTTCAGACTTCACAGTGCATAAATCCCAGCCTCACACATGCTTATTGGAGGTGAGGAAGGGGAGCTCTGATCATTCAGAAAAGCATTCAAGCCTTGAACATGAAGGTAGTTGTACTCTATCATTCCATAACAATACACAGAAGTGACTGCATCTTCTGGCTGCTGGACACCCAGGTCTTCTGGTCTGCTCTCCAGCAGTTACTATTTCTTTCAGACAGGAGCAACTCGTTCCAGGTCCTGGGGAAGTCCTTTATACCATGAAGTAGGCAAAGTACTTTATTTTACAGATCACAGGTGGCTTCTCCCATCAGCATGAGGTGGTGAAGTAGGGGAAGACTTTCTCCTTCTGGATGTGAGTGGAATTTGGGATTGCAAAGGTGGTCTTAATCCAAACTTTCACCGTGCTATGTGTCACTTGTCTCCAGCTGCCCTGAGTAGATGCTAAATGTGAAGCCTGACCTGCAGCAAGTCATGTGAGAGCTCCTCTTCAAGTGGGATTAGCTTAATAATCCACCAAGAACAGGAGCTGCTACTGCGGAGCAGTAGGCCCAGGTAAGCCCACCTGCTCCAAATGTTCTCTTGCACTTTCCTTAAAAGACTTCTGTCTCCTAGATTTTAAAGCTTTATATCTAATGGGTCACACTGGAACAGAACAGTCACAGCCCAGTGAATAGGATTTTTGTAATTCCTAGACCAAAGCTACAGGCTTTCTATCAACAGGATGGTGCAGCACGCTCTCTGGGTTTGCTCCAGCCAGGCTGATTTTAGCTATCATTGCCCAGCAGTCAGATGATCACAGCATCATTTGGCTTCAGTTTAGCTTTATTTTATAGTAATAGCAGGCAGCCATCTGTAAAAATAAAAGATTGTGCAGCAGAGTGGAAAGGCAAGGTGGTGCTGGAGGACCCCAGCAGTTAGCTGTCACTACAGGAGAGCTAGCTGCCTTATGACTGGGTATCATAATTGCTGCTTTTGTCTTTATTCTCAGGGTCTGCTTCCATAAAAGGGAAAAAAGTAAATATAAATGTTATTTTAATCTTCATTGTTCTCAGTCAGAATGAATTGATTGTCCATACAGCTATGCTGTAAGTAGTAAGATCTGAATTTTATGGGTTAAATTGCTGATTCACAGCAGTGTCCCATGAACTCTGATTCATGCAGTTGCTGCTTGAGCACAGTCACCTGTCCAATGTATCCTTCCCACTGAGTGGAAGAGCAGATAAAAACATCCAGACCAGGGCTGCAAAATTTATTTCATTAGACTTCCAGCAGATGGAGACACCCTTATGACAGTTTCACATGGACAGATAATATCAAGGGTTCTTGTTATGCTCTATCAGAGAGAGGTCACCACAGTGGGTACACAGTAGCAAATGCATGCTTTTGTGTGTTGTGTTTCAGCACAGTAACTCAAGCAGACAACCTGAGTATAAAGTTTCTTTCCACTTGCATCGCTCATTTGTGTGGGTGTCAATCTTTTGAGGACAAGGTGTGCTGCATTTGCTCTTCAAGAATTACAGCAGTGCAGATTATGATTTCAAATCAAGTGACAGAGAAAAAAATGCTGACCTTAATTCACAGATTCTGATTCCTGAGTTAACCATGTAAAATGCTGCAGAAAAGGCCTCTTTCCTTAAAAGAAGCTTGGCCCTCACAGTATGTCTTATTCCTTCACCTCCTGTCAAGGACAAAATCACAAAATAATTCAGAAGCTGCAGGGAAATATAATGGTATCTTGAGCAATGAAAATTTTGGGTGGTGGTGTTGGGTTTTTTTCCTCAAAGAGCAATAGGAAGAGTGGACATATCATCTGAAATGCTTGAGACTTCACCAGGGGAATCTGCGTATTCTTTTTCTCATTTACTTGTGGATTACATAAATCAGCATGTTGCAAAATGCTCACAGAGCTTTGATGTTTCTTTTCTCCTTTCCCTGCTTTTGGAGATGGTGAGCTGCTATGCATCTGTCATATTAAAACATGCCTCCTGGTAATAGCCCAAATGTTGTTTGCTATTTTAGTGTACCTGCATATTGCCATGGAGGGTTTCAAATACCTCTTTTGACTGTCTTGGGAGCTGCTTTATTCATTACAGTCAGCACTGTGGGGAAACTAGCTTGAAAAACCACTCTAAACAAACATAAGCCAAAATAGGAGAGGCAGTAGGAAAGAAATACAAAATAGTCAAATTGCATTTTTACAATAGCTTACTTTATAGTATGATATTGAGGGTTTATCATATAAGAATGTTTAATCTGTGGGGAAAAACATAGAACTAGTTTTCACAGAAGGGCTTTTTGTTTGTCCTGAAATACAGTTGTCAGTAAAACAGAGGGCCCTACTCTATGAAAACAGATATGTTCCTTAGGTAGGTCTGTAAATTGTATTTGAACTGAACTAGCTGAACCACCCCAACCCTTTCATCGCCTAGTAGTAACCTATGCAATTTATACAGCTCAGCAATTCATTGTCCCAAGCTGTGACAAGCATCAACCCACTTAACACCATAGACCAAAAAACCAGGTCTGGTACGTATTTATATGGAATTTATGGAGTAGTAGAGACTGCCATAAGATTACATCAAGGATAGCTGTTCCTGTTTGGCAGAGATAGCTGGTTTGTGGGCTCACTGTAGTGAGATTTTTTTTTTTTTTTGGCAAGGATTCTCAAAGGAAATAATACATCTGGAAATTAAATAAGAGTAACATGTAAGACTGTAATATATATGCTTAAAAATCCTGGGCTCCTTTTGCCTTGAAATGGTACGGAGCATGTGAGTTACTCTTTCAGTGGATTTTAATATTTCTGTCAGATACTCTCTGGACAATGTAATCTTTCTGTTTATACAATCTAGATGAAACACAAGAGGAGTGCAAGCTCCCCCCTCCCCAGTCTGTCATTATGCCACAAATCAGGAAAGGGACATTTTAAATGCAAATTTTTGGGTTTTTTTTTTTTGAAAGGATTGCCAAGCTGAAATGTGCTGAGTAGTGCTGTCTGCATTCTGAGTATTCAGAATGTGCTAGGTCTGGTAAAAGACTATAATTTTCTTCTATAATAATACAGCTGTTGGGAATTATGTGGTAGCCAAATTCCTATCAACTTTTCCAAGAATTAGAAACAATCCTACTCAACCCCAAAGACAAAGAGAAATAAGAAGGTAATTACTGGATGATCATATAGAAGGCTGTTTTAAAATGTTACCAAGACAATATCAAAGATGTGAAGCTGAACCTGACTGCATAGTCCCAGCACTTGATTGCTAGAAGATGGCAGAAGAAAGAGCTGATAACTGATTCAGTGAGAATGGCAGATTACCACTGATTTGAAGATAAGAAACTGAAAAACTAAAAATAGTGGAAAAACGAAGGAAATGGCTGTTCTGATGGTAGTTATGGTTGCCATACAACAATAAATTCTAGGAATAAAAGCCCCATATTCAACTACATCTTGTCCCTGTGAACATACTCATCTGGTCATTTCACTTTTCTCATATATGAAAAAGATTGATTGTGTTTCCCAGCACAAATTTGAAAATTAAAATATTTCAGCCCACCAAAAATAATTTTTCTTGTATATGCCTAAGAGTGGAAGAAAACCAAAAATTGAAAATACAACTTTGGGGAAAATATGAGATGAAATAAGACTTTGAAATCTGGTTTTGAGACGCCTATTGGAGTTAGTGGCGCTACACACCTGGGCTAAGAAAATGCCTAAATACTTGAATGCTATGCTGAATTTTTGAGATGGATAGAAACCACACAGCTTGAAAATGTGAAAGAACTAATGAAAGCAAAAGAATAAATGGGATTGTGATGAGTAGTAGAGAAGGCAGAGCTGAAATCTGGAATATTAAAAGAGGAAAGTGATGAAGTGGGTGAGGTCATTTCGTTAGAATTGGGGGAAAACTATTACACAGCATCCTGTACATTAATTAGCAGTAATGAAAATAATTTTTCCTTCCAGCTTGAAACTGTGGCTAATTACAATTAAGTGTTCATTACTAACTAACATAATTAGACCTTCACTATGTTTCATAAATACAGGGTTTAAATTATGCAGGCAGGGAGAAAGTGTCCTTTGTAGCTCTTTCCTGTCTGTCTTTATCTCCTTTTCCATCTACTTCCACAGCTGCCTCTTAGCCTTCTTTCTGAGGTGATCCCACTGTGTGTGCTAGATCTGATTATTGAGGCAATTTCTTGCCAAGCCTGAGACACGTTTATGGTGTTCGTCCCTCGTGTCAGTCAGGAGCAGTGAGACCCAGCTTTGCAGGGGATTTCAGGAACTGTAGCCTCACTGAAGCTGTGCTTTTATGCTTTTGATCCCAAATGCATAGTTTACTTAATAAGCTTTTGTAAAATGAGGGAAAGTGGCCCTAAAAAAAAAGGGGGAGGGGGATGGAGAATCACAACACCTAACGATGTTCTGCCTTTCTAAAAATAGTTTTCTTATAATAATACATCCAGTACTTTAGCTGACGTAGGCTACTGTGTCTGCAGTGGATTTGTGCTGATACTTGCTTTCCACCAAGATCTGGAGGACAGCATAACAGTGTGTTTTGGGGTGGAAGTTGCAATGTTTTTTATTTCTATTTGGGAATAAAATATTGTTCCCTCATTCATCATTTCTGTACTACGTTCTAATTTAAATTTGTTGCACATGAAAATAGTCCCATTTAGCCTTGTCCCTTTTCTCTCTCTCCCTTCCCCTCCTCCATCTTTATAGTTTCATGAGTCAATGAAAATAAACTTGGATATTACAGTGGGAATCAGTTACTAACACTAAGCTGTTCTGTTACGTATGTGGCAGCTAGAGGATATACATGTTCTAGCACATTGCTGTTAGAAGACGTGCTGCTTGTCTCACCAGCTCACAGGTGAGGTGGAATGTCACCTCCATCATCATGTGGTCCATTCTGGTTGTTAGCTCTGGAAGAGCTGGAGGTGACAGAGATTTTGGGGGCAGTTATTGCCAAGCAAGGAGTGCCATGATGCCTGCCTGGGGAGAAGAGATGGAGGATGGAGAGCTAATTGAGCAAAAAAGCAGCAATGGAAAAGGTAAACGGTGGGAGAAAGAGGGAGAGCGAAACAACTGGAAAGGAAAAGCTCTTTAGCAGAGAGAGTAAACAATCAAACAAAGGGAATGTTGCAGGCAGTAATTGCACTGGACTGAGCAAAATAAGCAAAACTGAGCCTGCTTAGTAGGTGGCTAGAGACTGTGGGGCTCCCAGAGTTCATCTTGCCCTTGGCCTATGATGGGCAGAAGCCTGCAGCTCTGACAGGGAGCTGCCTCTCAGGTGAGGGACAACAAGGCAGGTGCAATCACGTGCTTGGTTATCTGAGACCTTAATGGGAGGTTTTGTCAAAACAGATTTTTCACCCTGAGTTCTGGCTTGTTTTCAGTCTTGGCAGTTGTGTTCTGATAATGATCCTAATATTGTGCTGATATTTCATTTTCTGATGGCTTTATTACTCACCTCTTGTCCCGATGTCTTGTGTAGCATTGCTGTGGACACTTGAACTGCTGCAGTGTGATGAGGTAATATGTTGCTCGTTCCCTGGGATGAGAAGCACAGGTCAGTGATATCAAATAAGGGTTTACCTTTGTGTAAAGTCTTTCAGCCTGAAGTAGGAGTGATTGGATTACATAGCAGTGACAGATTAAGGACTGGAACTGACATCTCCACAGAGATAGGAAAATTCTATGAAATTCCATGGTCAAGCTTTAACATGAAATAAAGCAATGTCCTTTACAGGCTTTTTAGGAAAAGTCACAAAGCTATTGAGGTTGGTTTAGTCCAAACTCCAGTTTAAAGAAAGTCAACTAAGCAGATAAACTGGGCTATTCAAGGTTTCATCCAATTGGACCCTAAAAACATCCCACAATGGAGGCTGAACATCTTGGTGTAATCTCTGCCTCTGTTTGACTATCGTATGATAAAAATATTTTTCCTTATGTCCAGGTGTAACTATTCTTGTTTCAGTTTGTGCCTACTGCCCCTCACCCACCCAGTGTTGTGAAGGGCTTGGTTCTGTTGTTTTCTTTAACATTGTCAGATATCTCTTTAACATTCCTTCTCACAAAACCATCTTCCAAGCTGAACAAGCTCAGCCCTTCCACACCGGGCAAGTGCTCCAGACATCAGTCATCTCTGAGGCCCTTCACCAAACTACTTGCAATTTCTTGGTGCCTGAGTGGTACTAGAGGCCCCAACATTAGATGTTGAATTTGCATGTGTGGAGAATCACTCCCCTTGATGTACCATCTGTGTTCCTGATAATGCAGGCCAGGAAGCTGTTGGCTTTCATCATGACCAGTGTGCTTTCTGACCAGCATCCAATTTGGTGTCTACCAAGACCTAATGTTCCTTTTCCTCAGAACTGCAATCTGTGTTATTGCAAGAGATTCCTCCTTGCCAAGTGTGGGACTTGGCATTACTCCTTGTTGAATTTCACAGGGTTCCTGCTGGCCCATTCCCTCTGAACAGCAGTCCTGCCCTTGAGCATACCAGCTCTCCCCAACATGATCACATGCACGCCTGATGAGAGCAACCTCCACGGTCTCCTTCTTCCAGGTCATAGATGAAGGTGTGATGAGGACAGATTGCAGAATATTCCCTGACACTATTTTGCTACCTCCAAGTAGAGTATGACCCATGAATCTCTGTCCTCTGAGCATGCCTATCCATTTTTTCCGTCCATGGAAATGGACCTATGCATCTAATGTAATCTACAGACTTGAATATGTGACTGTCTAGCGAGGAGAGTGTCAAAAGCTAAAGTTGAGGTAAATGTTGTACATTGCTGTCTCCAGATCCACTAGTTTTCATGTATAAGATGATCAGGTCAGACATGCATGATTTCTCCTTGGTAAGTGCAACAGCACTAGTTACAACAAGCAAAGAAATAAAACCACTTTTTCTGTTCTATGTGCAAGAAATAAAACTTTTCTCTTTATGGGCCAGTTAGTATTCTGTTACCTCTGGTAATTCTTTTGCTGCTAGCCTCTTGAACGTTCTGGAAATTCCTGTCAATCGAAGATGGCCAAAACAGGGCAATCTGAATTCTTTGCTGTGGGAAAAATACAGCAGAACCCTCCCTTTGTACATTCCATGTCTGTGTTTGATGGCTCTCTAGGCTTGGCAGGTGTCTGTCTGTGCAATGCAACACACAGTTTGTATTTGGCTGGTTCAATCTCCGTCGGCCAAGCCCTCGAAGAAGCTTGGCTTAAGAACAAAACCGTTCCCCCAGCCCGATGCCCTCGCACGGTTTTGTGCGGTTTGAGCCTGGCACTCTGCTGCTGATCGCTGCATCTCAAATGCTGCTTCTGAATGCAGCCAACTCCAAGCCCGGTAATTCCTCATGGATTTAAAACAGAGCAGTGGGGTTTTTTGTCTTTGGGAGGCTGACCTCTAGTGTTTTAACATGACAAGCTCAAGAAAAGAAGAGCAGGAGAGGAATCGATGCTCTGTGGATTGATGCCCAAAATATGCCTGCGTTGACTGATGTTTTATAAGTCTGCAAGATACTTAATTTATTTAATAATAAAAGAAAATAGAGTGTTACTATGGTATCTGGAGGTGTATTTATACTGCTGTGGCCACATAAGTATTCTATGATATTTTTAATCTTTGTTTTAATTACTGAGTTCAATTTTTTGAAATTGCAGGGGCCTCTTATATTTTTTGATTATGCAGTGTTCTATGAGATTGAAATATTAATTGAAACAAGAGCTGCCTCTCTCTTTCGTGAGAAGAAATAAAATAATCTCTGAAGCCCCAGCTATATGCAAGATTTGATTAAAAATCTCATGGAGGTCACTGGAACAGCCAGTGCTGAAACAGTTATTTTTTATACATGAAAAGCATGAGCTTAGTCTTAGAAGCAAGACAGAGATATCTATTATTCATAGTGGGTTTGTGTGTCTGTCTATGCAAAAATCTAAAACACAGGCACGTTTTTATTGCTTCAGGTCAGACCCCACAACACACCCTGTTTTGGCTGTGAGGTTTTGGGACCATTTGCAGTCCCATCAGCTTACCATCCTTCTGCTTCTACTCCCGTATCCTAGTTTCAGCTGGGAGAGAGTTAATTTTCTACCCAGGAGCTGGTATAGTGCTGTGTTTTGGGTTTAGGTTGATAAAAATGTTGATGACACAGTGATGATTTTAATTGTTGCCAAACAGTCAAAGACTTCTCAGCTTCTCTTACTGTTCTGCCAACAAGAAAGTGGGGGAGCACCCAAGAAGCTGGAAGGGCACACAGCCAGGACAGCTGACCGAAGTTGGCCAAAATGATATTTCATACCATATGATGTTGTACTTATATATAATTGGGGATTGGCTGGGAGGCAGGGCAGCTCAGAAACTAGCTGAGCATCTTCAGATGGTGAGAAATTGTGCTGTTCATCATTTCCTTTTTATGTTCTTCAATGAGTTTTATTTTACTTTTTTTTTTTCTTTCCCATTCTCTGCCCCCATTCTACCTGGGTGGGGGTGTGTGGAGTGAGCAAACAGCTGTGGGCTTATTTTAGCTGCCAGCCCAGTTAAACTGCAACATTTCAGTTGATGTCTGGGACAGAGGGGAGTGTATTTGAATGTGTTGCTGATGCAAACATGTTTCCTAAGTAGTTACATTATAGAACAAAATGAGAAGTGTTTAATTTCTTACTATGGTACTCCACAGGAAGCGGTTTGTTCCCTTGTTTGATCGCTTTCATGTATGTTTTACAACCTTTAAACTTTATGGGTTTTTTTACATGTGAATATATAATTTATGGTCAGAGAACATAACTTTTCAAAATAAGAATGAGAGCTTCTCCAGAGCTTATTTAAAAAGCAGCACAAACATCTTTGTATAGCAAACCAATTTCAGATGTTCTTGAAATTCCTTCCTCAGAGAATTTCCCCACCCTGAATCTCAATGCTGGAGGAAGTCAGGACTGAAGGCCATTGAGAAGCCACCTATTCAAGCCCCAAGTATGTTGACACATGAACAGATGTGCTGGTGGGTGGTGTTGAGAGTGGTAGAGTGAAGCATCTGGAGAAGAGCTATTTCTTCTGTCCTCTGATCTCTTGAACATATGTCACACTGCCTTTGGTAGCTTCAGTTTCCTGGTACCGTGTCCTGAAGGTTTGTGAGCCAGTTTTGTATGTGAGAACTAACCGTTGGGAACAAATGCATGGTTGTTGTTGTGGTGTGCAAAACACTGGCTCATCAAAGGTCCACAGGAAAACAAGATACCGTATATTACTATGAACTGGCCATAGATGCTGTTGGGAAGTTCTTGTGGAGGGCTTCTTTCCCTTGCAATGCATTATTCCCCTCCCACCAATTCAAATAGCCTGAATTTGTTGACTTTCTGGCAATGGCACTAAAATTTTTTGTTATTATTTTAAAGGAAAACTGCTGGGAAAATGAATCTCGCAAGAAGGCTGTGTACCAAGAGCATGTCTCAAAATATCTGCCTTATTTTTGCTGCATAATAGTTCAGAGGCCATTGTGTTTTGGAGATATTATTTTGCTCTTTTAGCCTATTTTCACGAGACATCCAAGTGAGAGATAGTTTAAGAAAAACAAACATGCATTTTTCACATAGAAAATTAAAATGCAAGAAGGAGTAGTAAAATGTAAGCAGGAGCAGACAAGTAAGGGAGTTCTAGAAATGCAGAAACAAATCTGTTGACATCTCTGGAACTTCTCACACTATGCCAATACGCCTGTGCCAGAGAATTTGTAGCATGATTGAAAAAATATGTATGTTACTGTCACATTAAGGGTTTTGTACTGCAGCCATCACTGGGGCTTGAGTTCTGTGTTGGTTTATTTCTATGGTAATTGGTACATTTGTTATGATCCATTTGCGCAAGAGAATAAATTACACAGGGCTACTCATCCTTTTTTACCCTTCTAATGCCATCCACGTCTCTTGTGTTAGAACTGACTGTGGCATTCTACAGCAGACTCTTTCCTAAGGCAACTGAAGTCACTGAGCAGATGACTAGAAATAGCTCCCTTCATGTAGGAAATTCAATTAAACCGTTCTGAAAACAAGCACGTAGATGCAGATGCGTCACTGTACTTAATCACACCTCTTCTGCTAATGTTACTACTGCACTCTTCATGGTTCTAAGAAAACATTAGATATATCCCAAGCTTATGATGCTAGTTACATCTTAAACATGAAGGGGTGTGGGAGAATAGTTCTTGTCCAATGATCTGAATCTGGGAAATGCAGGAATCAGAGACGTGCTAGGGAAAGAAAACCCACCAATATGGTTAATTGCTATCAATCCGTTTATTGTCCGTACAGCAGCAATTAATATACTAAGCAACTACATTCACGTGCTTATAGCTGTGTTACTATTGGTGTTTTACTACTAGCCATGCATGCCACCGACCCAATTCATTGGTTAAACACGAAGTGTCCACGTGGGTATATCCTGACACAGATGTCCTTCAGGTTTCTTGCTTCGTCAACCTGGAGTTGTTTTATTCCACGTTCTTCACATTCCTCTTCCTCCTTATCTACTGCTGCTTGATAAACAGAAACCTTGTTTATGGCCCTAACATCCATTACTTTACCATATCAGCAAAGGCTGGATTGCTCACATGTCTGTTACCAGTTAGAAATCCTTCCACAAAGGGGAAAGAAAAGCAATGCACAGTTCAAAATTCTTAGTAGCAATAAGAAATATCTGTTGGTAGCTTAAATCCAGGTAATTCTAGTAAGGATTGCAGCAAGGTTTGTGGTTTCGGTATTGAGAAATCAATTATCAGCTTCACTGATAAAATGAGGTCATGATACAAGTGCTGAATTCGGTAGAGACCAGACATTTGGGTATAGAGGCTGATACCCCTTTTAGGAGAAGAGGAAATCTGTGTGTTGCCCACACAGAATGAAGTTTGCATTTCTGGTGCTACCCCATCACCTGGCTTATACAGGAACAAAGGTTGTCAGTCTTAACTGTCACTGGCTTAGGTGCATTTCATGGTAACAAGTCATTTAATTTTTAGAAGCATATGATCACAGAATGTTAGGAAGTTGGAAGGGACCTCGAAAGATCATCTAGTCAAACCCTACTGTGTTTTTGAGTGAGTCAGAATGAGATCCACAACTCAAAAACTAAAATTTCTCTGCAGATCCAGAGAAACCATTTTGAATTTCAACTTTCTTAACTTAAAAATTTGTAGCTGGTGATATTAACTTACCTGCATTGTACTGATTTCTGACCTGTTTACAGTTGTCTAGTAAAAATTTATGTTAAAAAGTTGCATTTAAGTGAGGATGACATGTGCATTAAATAGATCTTTGCCCATAGACAGCATGGAACAATTTCTATTTTGGACACTCCTTTGTTAAAAAAGAAACAAAAGGAAACTTCAAACTATTAAAGTGAGTAGTTCTATTCCTTGCTCTCAATTTCCTTTCAGGCTGAATGAGCAGGGTTCAGCTGACACTGCAGACATTTGAATGAAGGCTAGATAAAATAGACTCTTGTCATAGTCAAGGGGGAGAACTTGATTTTTTTCAGGTGTCATTTCTTCTGACATATATACCTAAATTCAATGAGATAAACTGATACTTTAAAAGCACAATTCTTTTAGTGACAGAATTTCATAAAGTTCCATTTTACAGTGATACTTATCTTATAGGTTAAAAATCACTACTCTAATCTTTGTATATATTGCAAAAGATTCTGTGTTGGTTCTTGTTGGCTTAAATCGTTTCTGTAAGATGTTATTTTCTCATTCTGTACTATGATATGTGTCCTTGACATGTCCTTTAAATTGTGACCTGACTTCCTTTGGTATGACTTATTGCAATTATATAATTCTCTCTGCTCTTCTCTATGCTTCTCTCCTTCCACATAGCTTTGTCATAGAATCATAGAATTGTTAAGGTTGGAAGAGAACCTTAAGATCATCCAGTCCAACCATTAACCTACCACCACCAAGTCTACCCTTAGACCATGTCCTCAAGCACTGCATCTACCCGTCTTTTAAACACCTTCAGGGATGGGGACTCAACCACCTCCCTGAGTAGACCGTTCCAATGCTTGATGACTCTTTTAGTAAAGAAGTTCTTCCTAATATCTAACCTAAATTTTCCCTGGTGCAGCTTGAGGCCATTACCTCTAGTTCTGTCACCTCTTACTGGGGAGAAGAGACCAACCCCCACCTCACTGCAACCTCCTTTCCGGTAGTTGTAGAGAGCAATAAGGTCTCCCCTCAGTCTCCTCTTTTCCAAACTAAACAACCCCAGCTCCCTCAGCCTCTCCTCATAGGGCCTCGGATGATTTCACCAACTTGGGGAGCATCCTGGTAATGTTTCTTATCCGTGCCCCAGGGAAGCAGCAGACTTCCCTATGGAATGGGTCTGGTCAGTATATCGGACCCTCTGTTCCCCTCAGAAGGAAGCCACCTATGACAAGTACCCTTCTTTTTTTCTTGCCAGCTGTTGTTTTGATGTGTGGAGCTGACTTGTTCCCCCTAGTCAACTCCCTGGATGGCTCACTGACANCAGTCTATCTCCCTCTTGCACTCCCTAATGCTCCTCAGCCTTGAGTCTACATCTTTCAGCTCATCCACCATGCTGAGCAGATCTTCCACTTGCTCACACCTCATGCAGGCGTTGTCTTGGCTGCCCTCCAACACCAGAGCGAGGCTCTGGCACTCCCTGTAGCCAGAGACCTGGGTGGCTGCATGTTTAAGTGGGAGCTCTGTCTGAGTTGCCATGTTCCTTCTGGCAATGGCTTTCTGGCGAGTGGAAACCATTGCTCTGTCTCTTTGGTGGCACAGAGCACAAGGGGAGCTCGCCAGCTGCCTGCTTGAACTGACGCGCCGCGGGCCCGCTTAAACCTCCCGCGGTTGTCCCAGCAATGCCCAAGTCCCGCCTGCCGCGCTCGCGAGAGCAGCCGCCTTTTCCATCGTAGCACTTACAGTTGCTGCCGCTGCTGCCGCCGCCGTGTGCCTCGTGGACTGAGTGACGGTCCTTCAGCCTTTCCTCATTCCTGCTCCATAACTCTCCACATCTGGTTTGTACATGTGGGTCTGAATCTGTTTTTCTAAGCATCGTTAATTTTTTTTGATCTCATAGTTCCATGGTTAAGTAGAGACCAGTTCTAACACTCAACACTGTGTTCACAGTCTGTGAATCTAAGTAAAATAAGTGGGCCTCGTCAATCATGTTTCTCATTTGCAAATAAACCTTTATCACTGTTAATTATTCCAATTGAACAAAAAATTTGGAGCCTGTATCAGAAATTATATAAGCTCACAAAACTAGAAGGCTTTTATTACTTTTTGGTTAGAGATGTCCTTTACTTCACCAAAAACAATACCACATGTGAGCACAGGACTCTGCAATACCCTGGATCAGACCCAGAGTAATCTCTTGTGGCACAGAAATGGTGTGTTGTTAGACTGCACGGGTTTTGAACCAAATCTAAATGCAACCTGCTTTCCTTATTAGCTAGTGGGTGATTTATTTTGTTTGTTTGCTGTCTCAAACCCCTCTCTGGAAAAAAAAATGACAATGATGTTGTGTTCATGCTCTTTCTCTGTCAAGCTGTCTGTTTCATCAGCTCAATTTTTATGTTTCAGGCTGTGTGTGAACTGTTGTTGAATGCCTAATAGTACTTCTATTTGCCAAGCTAATCTAGCACTTAAAATTCAAATTCACATGAAATCTTTGGCAGCAAAAAGATCTATGCCCAGTACAACTTGTAATAGTTGACAAAGAGTCTTTTGAACTCCAGGCTGTATTCAGAGCTGTATCTGCAGAGGAATTAAGTCACAGATTTCATCATCATGTTGTTTCAGGAGAGAGAATTTAATCATAGAATATTTGTTTTTAAAAACCAAATATAGACCATACTGACAAGACCAAAGGATTCTTCCTAGTCAGACTGTTTGACAGTGAAAGTTATGTAGGCTATGGCTCCAATATAGAGTGAAATATAGGAGTATCAGTTTTTCTTCAAATGGTTGTCTTTCTGAGATGTTCTGGTAGCTCCTAATGCAAAGTGTTTGATATGTTTAAATCTATAGCAGTGGGTTATAATAATTGCTCTAGCCTTGATACAGATATATAGCTCAAAGGTAAGAGTGTGTATATCACTGTATGCTAATATATATATATATATATTTTTTTTTTTTTTTAAACTCCTATTCATCATTGTTTGTGAACAATGAGCNTTTTTTTGAAGGAAAAAACCCACCCTTAGATGTGGTGAGATTGCATGTAACACTTTGCAAAGAGCCTAACAGTTTTAACACTGCCTATAACCTGGTGTGAGATCTATTTTATCAGGCAAACTGTGCTTTCTGCTGCTCTGTTGCACTGGTGAGATTGCTGGTGCTACTTGTCATTTAAGCATGAGCTACATGTCTAGTCAGCATCTAGATTCTGACGCAGATTCTAACCTGACTCTACCAGTTTACATTGGTGCAGTTTAAAACTGCAGTGTTCCTTTGGCTCTTGAGCTCTCAGGTACTTCTCATCCCACTAGAGACTTTTTTTTCCTGCATTCCTTTCCACCTTTGCAGACTTTCCTTCCATGCTCAAGTCTGTCTTTCTTAAATGTGCCCTTCTTTAGTCCTTATGCTGACTGCCTCATTATGCTAGTCTTCATGTTTTAGTCACTGAGCAGTTTCCAGTTATTGCCTGGATAAACAAAATACCCTCTGTCAAATCTCACCAGTGTTTTTACTGCAAGGAATTGAGCCAGAAGCAATATAGTTCTTGATTTCCAAAGGCATCAGTTCCAAACTAATGGTATATGAGATTTGAAAAAGGAAGCTGAAGCAGAGGATGGGTCTGAGGTTGCCCTTAAAATGACTCACTTGAGGCCACTGGGAAGTGGATTGTAAAGTGCAGATCTTTGGTTGGTGTTAGACCTACCTTGGTCCCTGGGCATCCAGACTGAGAGATGCACTTTGCAGATGTGCCAAGCCCCAGGATTACTTTGTGGGATTGGACTGATGATGGGGCTTCCTGGCAGCACAGTGGGGCTGGTTGGGCCAATTAAAAGGCTTTTGCCATGCCTGTTAGAGTTAAACTAGGAAGAAAACTATTTTTTTCAGAAGGTGTTTGGCCTGATTATAGAGGTGAGAAATAGTAAGGCAAGGAACCTCAGGGCTTTTAACAGCTTCAGGTGATGGTCAGGTTACCTACCAGAAGGACAAGGGGAAAAAAAATTCCCCTTGGCTTCTCCTCTGAATACTAAGTACTTGGATAAGGTTGGGGCTGCTTCTGAGAGTTTAAAGCTTGGGATTTTTTAAATTTGACCTTATATTTTCTTCAGACAGAGTTTTTATGGCTAATGCTGTGAGGAAATCAGCAAGGAACAAATTTGATGCAAAATAATAACTTCCCTTATTTAGAAGCTTTTATTCTACTCTTTCTTACACAGACCAGGTACAGCAGCACATTTTGTTTCAGCTATCAGGGCATAACTTTCCTTTATCTTAACATAGAGTAGCCAAAATGCAGCAAATTGCAAATGGGAGGAGCACGTTGCTTGCCTCTGCCTTGTTCCAGCCAGGTAACCCAGCAGACAGCATGCAACAGCTCTCCACACAGCAGCTGTGCTGCTTGGCACTAGGCTGTGTCATTTGTCTCTTCCTCAGATAGAAATGTAATTCCCAGAGTTATAGTGTGCTCTGCTGGTATGGTGGCAAGGAAAGGTGTAGCTCAGGAACTTTATTATTTACTTCAAATTTTTCTAATTTTTTAAAAAAGTTCCTTTGGCAAGAAGTTTTTCTGATCTGCTCAGCTGGGATTTGAGTTCTTATTTCAATAAGATTGTTCTAAAATTCAGAATTTGTAGGTGTGCAAATAGATCTTTTAATTGTTGTACAATTGCATGGGGAGTAAACACATTGGTGTCTGCAATTAAAGACTTAGTAAGCAATTGAAAATGTTCTTCTAAATTTTCAGGTGTGTTCCCAAATGCACAGGTATGCCTATTATAGCATATTCTTATGACTCCAGAGTGTACAGAGGAACCTGACTTTAGCATGCATGGCTAGATAGACTATTTTAGTCCCACAGACAACAGTAAACATGCATATTTTATGTTTAGTCTAAATTAGCCATGCAGGATATCAAATGAGTGCCTGAGGGGAGGTGCAGAGTGTTAAAATTAGACTACAAATGAAATCTGTTTAGTATTAAAACAGCCAAATCCTGAGCTAGCTTCTCCACTGGTGTCAATCAGTCCAGCTCCATTAACTTCAGTGGAGTCATGCCTCCGTGTTCGCTGGGGAAAAGGCCTACCTTGAATTTTTTGAGTAAATGCAGTATAGTTCTGTTAATAGATGAAAAATGCTTTCGTGCAATTTTTGGAATGTGAATTTACTCTTGTGGTTTATAAACTGGTCTGTGGATAGTTCTGCTGGGGCACTGTCTGTCATCAAAAAGAGCTGCTGAAGAGAAGGTCCAGGTCTGATAGAGAAGAGGAGGGTCTATATGGGAGCCAGGTAGGATTTGGATAGATGCTGACTGTCTGCCCTGCTAGTGGGGCTGCACATCCTTACCAAGGGCAAGAAGACCTGAGCTTAGTACATCCTATGAGCTTTCTTATCTTTTAGTGGCTGCAAATTGCACTCAGGCTGGCATTTTCAAAACAGTGAGACAACTTGGAAGTGGAGATGTGTTCGTTTTGAAGACTCAAGGTCCTAAATATGTAAAGATTTTTAATTGTTGATTTTGAAGCCCTGAAGCTATTTTGAAAAATTTAATTTTCTGATATGAAAGTGATAGGTATTTTCAAAATACCATGGTTTAATTAGCTGACCCCAATAAAATGAAGTCAACCTCAGCATTCTTTCTGTCTGCCAGTTTTAATTAACATAGAGAAGAAAGAAGAACAAAGACTTAGGAACTCATTTGTCCTGATTGAGTTTGATGATCTCTCACAACACAGACAATCAAGCCTCCTGGGATGGGGCAGAAGGTGTCCTCATAGCAATGAGACAAGCCATTTTTAATTACAATAGGAAGGATTTTGAATGTTTGTTCTCTTGAGACTTGAGTTAGTATTGGGAAAGAACTGAAGAACAGTTGTTATAAATTAGGACTGAGAGAAATGTTTCAAAGGAAAATTAATTTTTTTTTGTGTCTAGATGTAGAGAGTTCCTATGTTACAGACATCAGAGCTGCAGTATTTATACTGTCTCTAATATTCTAGAGTCAAGAAAATGGCTTAATGTCTTCACTGCTTAAGTGTGAACTTCAATGTGGGTTATGTGAGTCAGATTCTTTTGATGTCTTTTGGTAGGTATTGCTAAATTAAGTTTGGAGCTTTGCTAGACTTAGCAACTAATTCTTACAGTTTTTGGTTTTGGATGTTTACTTTAATCAAGGCAGAGGCCTTTGTTTGTCACACAAAACTTTCACCAGGGCCCGGTAATTCCTCATGTCATGCACTGCATGATCCATCACCCCTAAGCAATAGCAAACAGCAGCACATCCTTAATTGTTTACCTCACATTCTTGGAGTTGTAAACACTCCCATCTTTTTAAGGAAGATAATACATAAATTATAGCTGCAATGTCTTTCTTCCACCCTGGTGTTATGTTTATTCTTGAAATGCAAAACAAATTCATGAATACAATAGTAGCATCTTCCACAAAGAATCAGTACAAGCATATATGCTGCCCATTAGTTACATTCATTGTTGATACAAGATAATCATGACAATAGTAGGGCTGAGCTTTTTAAAAAGCAGAGCTTCTGTATACAGCCAGTTGGGTTTAGTGTGAACCTTAGATGTGCTGGATTCTTAGAGCTCTTCCTTTGATGCTCACAGACTGTGCAGGAGAGCTCTGGGTGCTGCTACATAGGAGGAGAGTTGTTAACTCCCTTATACCCAAATCTCTGAGGATGCCAATTTCACCTCCCTTACCAGCTTGTGTCTTCCTGCTGCATCTGAGACAATCATAGATATTTCAGTTCACTGCTCTCATGTTGTCTTTTATTGCTTGAGAATTAAGGGTTCTGTTTTTGCTGTAGTGAGATATATAGGGGTGAGGAACCTAAGATTACCTCCAAGTTACTGTGTTAAATAAATATATTTTGAGTTATGGCACTGCACACACTATAACCTACAGCTGCTTGTAGTTTATGATGCTGTGAAAGGAAGCAAAAGTCTGTATACAAGATATATACATATATATATTTTTTTTTATGTTACAGGACTGCAAACATTCTCTAGCAGGCCTGTTGCCCCATTTGCTGAATCTTATCCATATCAATGAAAGATTTGGGAAAATAAAGTTCTGAATGAGATGATCCAAGGCATAATACAAGAATCTCAATAGAAAAGTACTTCATATGCCAGTGAAATTAGTGGAGGGCTTTTCTTAATAGTCTAATCTGCATGCTTTGCTCTGTGTAGGAGCACCTGCATGGCCCATTGACAGATGGGGAAGTGTGTGGTATTTGAAATATTAGAAGAATTCTCATTGGCAGAAGGGAAAATAATGTGGCATTTGAAGTATTAGAATAATGGTGAATTTAAATTAACCTTTTTAGCTTCATATTTGCCGGTATTAATATTGCACATATCACCAGTTGTCACCCCTTGGATAAGGGGTGGAAACCTCCTAAGAAAGCAGAAAAAGAAAACTAATTTGATTTCTTGCAATTTACTTTCTGCAGTAGGATAGCAGAAACATCTGGCATACAATGAAACTTTATTTGTGGCTAGTAAATTAAGTGAAATATGTGGTAGAGAGAGCACTCTCCCAATCTATAGTGAAATTTTGATCTGCCAAATAATAGCATAAGCTCCAGTCTTGGTATTGTCACCTAATTTGTTGCCAGTCAGCAAATCACATTTAGATGTTCTAGCTGTGAAAATAGGGTGCAAAGTTAAAGAGACTTTGGAGGAGCCCTGGAGCCAGTCAAAGGACTATAGAAGAATGGGTCTAGAATGAATTGTTCAGTGACGCAGCAAAATTGGGTGGAATTGTGTATAAAGGGATAAACATGCACCAGGCCAAAAGCCATGTGCATTGAGATACACTGGATTTACCAGGAATTTTATTCTAAGATTTATTACTTATTCTACTGTTTGTTTATTCTGAAATCTCCCACTTGATCAAAAGTGTTGTTAAGTCTTAGGAGTTGTTTTCTGATCACTTATGCTCACGTGGTCTTTAACTTGTTCACGAAGATGTCTTAATAATTTGAATATAAACAGTGTATTTGTATTGGTATGGGTTAAAAGCATAATTTATCTTAGGTATAAGACAGATGGATTCCTGGTTATCATTTATCGAATAATGTCATTGCAGATGCCTTCTGTGAATAGTCAGCATTCAGGAGAGCTTAGATCTTGCCTGTCTCTTTTAAACTTCCTTCTGGAGACTCTTAATTGGACACTCAGGTTCCATATTGAAGGGAGGAAATGTTTTCTCTGATGCACATACAGTGTTATGGAAACATGTGCAAAGTAGGAAGTATAGCTTTGTAGAGAGTATAAATTCAATTCCCTTCAGAAAGTAAAAAGGAATTAAATCCTGGGTTCATTTAATCTTAACATTTATTGGATTAGACTCCAAATATGGATTTTTCAGAATTTACCAAATAGATTTTTGTGTTTCCTTGATAACTACTATTGCCATTAGGCAATTAAATTAGCTAATCATCCTCTTTAGGTGGTGGTTGTTGTTATCTTCCTTTTCTGTCCTATTAAATGGATTTTATCTTAATCTGAGGTTTACTTTTTCTACTTTTCTAATTTTTTTTTTTAATTATCTCCCCCATTCCACTGTGGGGGAGTTGATTGAATGTCTGCGTGGTTGTTTCGGCTGCTGGCTGGGTAAAACCTACAGCAGATGCACACAGAGATGTAGAAATTCTCCAATGTCCGTGATCTTGTATAGCCTTTATCAGTAGGGAATATCAAATTCACAGAAGAATTTGATAATACAGACATTTAATTAAATCAGCTAGAAATGGGATTATTTATGTGGTCAAACTTCCCGACTAATTAAGAAGGCTATAAAATGCTTAAATTGGTATCCAGTTAAAATGCAGGAAGAACAGGTGTCATGGTTTTTCAGGAGGAGTTGGGGCTATTGTTCAGTGAGTTTAAGATCTCATCAACATAACTAATTAGGCAATTCTGGGTAATACAGGTACATCAGTTCATACTTTTTGTGAAAACAAGCTACCTGCCTAAATTTTACAATTTTACACGTAGCCAGTCTTTTATTAGATGGATGTTACTTAGCACTCCTTAAGGCTGGATGCTGGTGAAGGGCTTTTCATGTTATGCCAAGAAAATTCAAATAGTGGAGCTAATATCCCATATCAGCTTCTTTCATCCCTTGCCCCACCTCAACCTTACTGCAAAGCTGAAATCACAGGAACTTATAAATCTCTAAACACAATATTTTAGTGAAATCACACACAAAATTGTAAAGACCCCCTGGACTTCAAAAGTGGCTTTTTTTTCAAAATAACTGCTCACTACAGGTAGCAGAATTGAATTATTTTTTCTCTCATGAGAATAATAATATTAATTCACCTGATCTTTTTACAATCTTTGTCTCCTTGCCAGAACAACTGATGGTCTAGTAAAGAGTGTTTTAGGTTTAAGACTTCACTGAGCATCCTCTGTTTTTTGGAAGCTGGTCTTGATTTTCTTAAGTTATTTGTGAGAATATGTATCTTTTAAGTGTCTGTGAAGCAGGTAGGGAAGTAAAACATAATCGTCTCTCTGTAGATGCCTACCAAGTGAAAGACAAATAGGACCTGGTGTATACAATAAAAAGCACCTGAGGGATAAAGCCCCGGTGACCGGGAAGACACATAGCCTCTGGAAATCAAGTTTTAGGTAAGCAGCCCCAGGTTGCAGTACATGGAATTGGAGGGGACTAATGATACCATAAAGAAAAGGAATAAGCTTGAAAATAATTAGTACAAACTCTGGTAGAAAAACCTTGGTGATATAAAAGCAAGATACTGAAGGCATCTTCTGAGGAAAATAAATTGACTTCAGTGTTACATTTGAGAGCATACCCCTATCAGAAACTACTAATGTTCCACAGCTACGTTATTCTTGGCTTTAGTTCTTCTTTGGCTGTACTATTTTCTCTATTTTCTGTCTTGTTAGAGACATGTCTATATAGGGTGCTTCTAATTGTCACTTTAATGTGAAAATTTTTATTGTTAATTACTGGCTCTTATTTTTCCTCTCATTGCTTGGAGGAATTTGCAGTTAAAGCATCTGGCTCGGTGTGAGATTCAGTATCTCGTATCACAGCTGGGCACCAGGAGGTGGATTCCTTTTCCTGAACAATACAGAACTGTTTTGCTGTGCTCCATGGAGGGATATTGCAGGCTGTGGAGATGCAGAGGCAAACATAGGCATAAAGGAAAAGGGAGAGAGGCAGCTGTAAATACATTATTGAATGACAAGAATATTCTGGGAACAGTGTAGTTTTAATATATGAATAAGGCTGATGGAAAAAGACTCAGAAGTTGGTTATTTTAAGATCTTGACCCCCAAAATGCCTTAAGCAATTTCACTTTAATTTGCTCTGGTGAGTATGTAGATACACACATACATACAGAGCTATAATCAAACCAGATTAACCCTTGTTTCAATGTGTCATTTAATGTAGTTCTTGGATGTCAGGGGAACAGAGAATAAAATAGTTTTTTGCCTTCCAGAACAAAGACAATGCAGAATTGTGCTATCAGCAAAAGCTGGGTATGAATGACAGCTCCCTTAAGGCCCTTCTTCAGGGCTAAATGGAACAATGGAAAATACCTTCTCTTTTTTTTTTTTTTTTTTTTCTAGTAGATAGTAATCAGCATATTTGGTTCCTTTTTCCAGTTGGTTCCAGTTTAGGGTGATGGATGCTCCTTGGCATTTCTTTGGCTCTTGGTGCTCCAGCTTTGCCATGCTTGGGAGAAGAGTTTGTTCCCTCTCTCTTGGAAATTCCAGATAAATAATGGGTGGTTATTTTTATATCCAGTTTTCCAGGCAGCTCAAATAGTTTTGCTAAAGGACTGAAAAATAGAGTGACTCCTCAAATGCCACACATCTAGTGTCATCCTTTAGGAGTGTTTTTTTCTGTGTCAGTTGGGATCACTATATATATGTGTATGGGATTTCTAGTAGGGATATTGCACTGGAGAGGCTGAGATCATGCATATCTGGCATTTCCCCCCATTTTCTCCCCTTTTTGTCTTTAACCAGTGGTGGTTACAAGCATTGTTCTAGTTTGCACTAAAATTGTTTTTAGTATCCTAAGGAGTGGGTGCACTGCAAGGCTGAAAATCTATTTCTTTTCAGATGTCTTGATCCAAAAGCCCTCTAAATCCTGCAGAAAACTTCAGCTGGCTTTATGCTTTTGCCAGACTTGTTCAAAGGCGTTTGTTGTTGTATTGTTTTTGTTCTAGCACTTTCTAGGATTCTGTACAGTAGTACCAATGAGACCGGACTCTAGTAATACAGGCTGAATACACCACAGAGGTGTGTCTTCAGTACACATGGCAGTGTGTGTGCTGCTGTCAGCTCTACATGTGGTGTGGCAGCCTGTGCAGACAAGTTAGGCTTGCTGGGAATGAGCAAAATACTTCGAGGATCCCCAGATCTCTCAAGATACAAGGAATAATGAAGTATTTTTGGATGGAAAATTAATACTAGAAAGATTATAGTAAATTAAATGGCAGGAATGATAATATGTGATCACAGATTTTTTTGAGTAATTTCTTACTGCAAGTTGGAACTTAATGACAAAAGTGAGATGTGAAAATTTGCCATGGATTGAGAAATACCATGGACCAGTGGAGAGAGTTATTTATTGAAAACAGTTGAGAAGTGTAACTTGCTTTAGAGAAATTAAAAAAAAAATTCCTATGGGGGTAAAGAATTGGAGGTCAGGCAAACCAGTCCTTGCACTGCATTGCTGTCAGTATTTGGGGGATCTGTGAAGCTGCTGAACTGTCAGACTAAGGCTGTCCTGCACTAATAACTTGATTATTCCCACTGAACTGATATTATGAAAAATATGACATATTATACAGCTCCCCTCACCCAAGTACTATGAAACAAAACCCAAGAAATAGAGAAAGCATTGGACCAAACTCAGTAAAAGAGGACATGGGTATGCTGTTCTTCAATACTTGCAAACACTTTCTCTGGACCAAACAACAACTAAGCAAATGCAACAGGCAAATGAATGCTAACTGACTAAAAATATTTGTCTTGACCTTCTGTTGTCAGGCACTAGGATAGTAACAGCTCAGTTTTCAGAGTTGGTGTGCACACAAAATGCATTGACAGAGATGCTTAGTTGTCTTTGTCTCTGTGTGGAAGACCATGTCTGTTCAGATACATCAGAAAACTCAAACTTTACAGAGTATTCAGAGACTTAAAGATCTACTATGCAGATGCAGAGTGGAAAAATATGGTAACAGAAGTATAAAACTTAATTGGGAGGATAAGTCATGTCTTCAGGTGAAAATCTACCTATGCCACCTCTTCTCTATGAGCCTGTGACCATAAGGGCATAAAAATGCAAATAACAATACAAATTGAGGTGTTATACAGCATCAGGTTATATGAAACATTTGAAGGAATAGATTTTTTCTTGGAGAGGCTCCTACTGTGGTCAGACACTGTACAGACACGCAATACAGACACACAAATTCTCTAGAAATTTCTCTAGAATTTCTCTAGAAATTGCGTGTCTGTACAGTGTCTTTTCTAGCAGATTGTGTATGATCTGTAAACATGGTTGAGAATGGACTGGATACATATGTCTGATTAAAAGGCTGCCTTTTCATGTTGATAAATGTATGTTTTGATTTTTGGCTTCTCTCTTTTTTGTTCCCCCCCCCCCCAATAAGCTAAACATTTTAATATAAACCAGATATTTAAACCATATTAATCATGCAGAACTGTTAGGATTTGAAGTTATTTTGGAATATACTAATTTTAACTTCATTTGGAAAACAAAAGCTTTATCATGGTGCAGGTTTAGTAAGCCTAAAATACTATCCTGAGTTAACAGCCCAGAGACTAATGCATATATGGCTTGCAAAGGCTCATAAACTCTTTAGCTAATTAAGTAGGAGGCTCTATCCACCATCCTTATTAACAATAAAATACTTAAAGTAAACGCCAAGAAAATTATTGTAGGGTTTCTCCTGCTAATACTTATGGTTGTTTACACATTACAACTATTAAAGTAATGGAATTTTAATGGTAATATATATGCATATGGTAGTCAGATACTCATTGTACAAGCACAATCATATGTGCCTTTTGGTAGAGAGGTCACAATTACTAAGGCAACATTTACCAGCTGTTACACTATAGTTCCCCC
>VXBZ01003816.1:31995-47880 GCA_013399135.1 Heliornis fulica
CCCCGCCACCCCCAATGACAGCCAGCTTAAACCCAAAAGTACAGGTCCTTACATGTAAAGCATAAATATTTGTCATTACCACAAACAGAATCACAGAACATTAGGAGTTGGAAGGGACCTCAAAAGATTTAGTCCAACCCCTCTGCTTGAGCAGAACACTAGTGTTGCTGCATGGACAGCAGCATGATATGTAGCTGCCTATTTCTAGTAGTTGCTGGCTACCAGTTTAAGAACTTCTGTAGGGTGCAAATGTGATACCTTTAAATAAACAATAGACAGGAATCACCTCTTTGTGGTACCTTGCCAGCTGTAGATCACCAGCTTGGAGTAGAAGCCCATCTTGTAGGTAGCTATATTTAAATTTAATATCATCTTTGGGAATTGTATAAAGATACAATCCTTGACCAACTAAGTTTTGGGGTATCTGAAGACCTACTTTTTCCACTGGCTAGAGAGGTTTTTAAATTTCATTTACTCTGACATCACTTTGGATTGTGCTACTTAACATTGCTGATTAATTGACTTTTATAGAGTTGTAGAACAGTTCAGGTTAGAAAGGGACCTTAGGAAGTTTCTAACACAATCCCCTCAAACTTTGTCCCCCAGCTTAACAAGCCCAGTTCTCTCATCCTTTCTTCACAGGGCAAGTGCTCCAAACATCAGCCATTATCGTGACCCTTCACTGAACTTCTTCCAGTTTATTGATGACCCAGTGGTACCAGAAGTACCAACATTGGATGCCATATTCAAGCTGTGGTATAACAAGTGAGAATAGCTGCCCTTGAAACACCATCTGTGCCTGGAAGCTGTTGGCCTTCATCACTGCTAGGGCTCTTTTCTGACACACATCTAGTTTGGTATTGTCTGCTCCCCCTGACACAGCCATCAATTAGGGTGTACATGCAAGATTGAAAGTGGTCTCCATGGCCTCCTTCTTCCAGGTCCTAGATGAAGGTGTGAAGGAAGACAGATAACAGAATAGCCCTCAACAGTATTTTGCTTGCTACCTCCAATTAGAGCATGACCCATGAATCTGTCCTCTGACTGTTCCCATCCCTACCATTTTCCATCCATGGAAATGGATCTATGCAGCCAATGTAAGGTATGGGCTTGAATATGGGAAGAGAGTGTCAGAAGCTGAAGTTGAGGTAAATGTTGTACACTGCTGTCCCTGAATCCTTTAGATTTTGCGTAGAAGGTGACCAGGTTGGTCAGGCATAACTCTTGGTAAATACATGCAGTCTTGAGTACCCTCCCTTTCATGTGCCTAGAAATGTGTTTCAAGAAGAACCTGTTTCAGAGGAATCCTCTGCACTTATATATAATTACTGTAGTCAGGTTAGGTACTGTTTTGGTTTTTTTTTTCCTAAAAAACCCCAAAGTTCTTCATATTCTTTATTAGTCATTAGGATTACACAGTCCTTCATAAAACTGAAAGCAAATCTGTTGTGAGTGTAAGCAAAAACTGCATCCACTACTACTTAAACAAAAATGTTGTGGGTTTTGTATACCCTGTGGTGTTTCACTTATACATTTTTATTATTCATCACATAGCCCGTGTTTAGCAGTAAAATCACACTGAACTTCTGAAATTTAACATATAGGTCCTAACGTTTTCCTGTGAATAAATCAGATGCTCTGTACTCTATGTATTATCTGCTTTGTGTGGTACGTTAACCTGAACCACATTAAAGAAGAAAAATCCTTCTTCCAGATTTCTATTATTTTTGTTGATTTTTCTTTACTTATCTCTTGTGGATTTCAGAGTTATTTTGAATGCATCCTGCATTACTAGTGTCCTACGGACCGAGCATCTTAGTGGAATAATATTAGTAATGCAGCAGAAAGTGTGCAGGTTTGCCAAACTACATACACATTCTTCAGGTCCCAAATTCCTCCCTCACCTCATACTCTTCAGTTACTGCTGTTGTCTTAATGTGGGAACAACAGAGAGAGACGATGCACTGAGTCCCATGCTTTGACTTGGCTGGCCATGTGTGGAGTCTGGAGTTGGACTACATGATTCTTATTGGTTCCAACTCAGGATATTCTATGATTCTGTGTTTTGCAGTTGGGGCTGGGGGGTAGAGTGATGATGTGTGTTCGTTTTAACTGCTAACCGCTTCCATCTACCATGACCAGTTGGACCACGAGCACAAGTGCTCTACATGTGTGTTCTGTCACTTAACTAAATTTTTGACTGGTTATTTTGTCTTATCTAAATTCAGGATGTGTATGTCCTTGATGACTACTGCTTAGACAGTAAGTGACAATAACAAGTGCCTGAGGAGACAGATTGGAAGTGAATCTCTGTTATCACAGCCATTAGCACAGGATAGCTGTACTGTGTGTTCACAGTGTGGTGTAGAGATGGAAGCTGCTAAGTTCAATCATGCTCTTTGTGGCTGTATGGAAAACAGATTTGCCCTGTCTTCTCTAGCTCTTAATTCAATATCCTTGTCAATGTAAGATAGCCATTGGCAAAAAATCATCAAGTAGTGGTTATATGATTTGCATAAAGTTTTCATCTGCTTGTTTAGTCTACAGACTCGGTAAAGAGTTGATACATTTAATATGGATTCTGCTGTGCTGCATCTGCTAGTGTGTAACAAAAAAGTGGAAAAAAACAGTCACCAGAAAAAAAAAAGTAGGAAAAATTTCCTTTGAACAATGGAAGGAATAATGTGTGAATGTAAAGGTCTAACAGGATTTTATCCCTCATTTTAAGTTATAGTTACTAATTTTGTCTCTGATTATAAATCCCCTATTTTCTCAGCAAAGTAGGTTTTGGTTTTTTTTTTTTTTTTTTGTCTAAAAGGCTATTCTGTCAATGTCATGGGCATTTTGTTTAAAAGCTCAAAGTAAAAAAGCAGAAAGATGGCTAATGAGACATGAACATAATACAGAATTGTGTAAAGTCTTGGGATTATTTGTTGAAACCAGGAAGTAGCTTTTATTGAAAACAATGAGAAATCAGTGATTGTCATTGTTGATTGTTATTATTGATGATTACACATTTTTACTTATTAACTTTCAAAACTAGAGTGGAGCTTGTTGAAGAGAGTGCTGACTCTGTGGGATTACTGTCTGGAGTTTTGTGGGTATCAACAACATACTGTGCAGCAATAAAATTAATGGAGACTTACTGTCCAGACTTTTGTAGACAGTAGCAACATGTTTTGTTGCAATTGTATTGGGGAATGTGTGTACCAGGATATTATAAGCTTTCTAGCAGAACTATCTCTGAGAACAAGAAAACTCAGGGCTGCAAGTGGCCCTGAGACCAGGCATATGGCTCTGGTAAATAAGAGGAGGAAGATAAGGGTTAGAATTTATGGCAAAATCACAGTGATGAAGATGAGTGGATGAAGTAAATGACCACCAGGGTCCTTGAAGACCACCTAAAGACTGTACTATGTGTGCAGGTATAGGTGAAAACCTGCAATAATTAATTCCTGGAACAGTAATGAATATGATTAATAATTTCTCAGGAAGGTCATGAATATGCATGTATAATCTGCACATAAACTGTGCAACTCATTTGTTTGGTGTGCACATTAGGAAGAGCAATCCCCTGTATGCCCAGGGCTTCAATAAAGAATACCTGCTTAATAGTCACTAAGACTATTGAGTTTTGATTATGGCTTATCACAACATCAGTGTGATAACTAGAAGTTGAAAGGGCTTCTGCAGATAACTGTGGTATCAGAAAGTGGTAATAGAACTGTACTGTGAGGAATTAAGTAATAAATGTAAGGACATCTATGATATCAATGATCTGACCTTAACATGTTAAAGGCTTAAGTCTTTAAAGAGGAGAAACAGACAAGCTTTGTCTGCAATGTGTGTAATGACTCATACATGGATTAGAATGAGAGAATATAAGAATTTCTTGATGTCATCTGCTACTCTTGCCAAGCCTACTAAAATAAAAATAAATTTAAAAAATCAAAAAGAAGTTCAAGCTCCCTGATTTACAAGTATCCTTCATAAAAACTCAGATTTTAACTATTGCTTATTTTTTGTGTCAGCATGTGTAGTATGAATTCCAACATTTTTCAAAATAGGTACTGTCACACCTAAGTTATCTACCCATGACATTGCATGTTGCTGAATGCTAAACTCAGTCACTTCAGTCATGCATTTGAATCTGCTAAGCATATTCAGTTTTCTAGTGGTGATTCCCATGTACTTTTAAAAATCTCTTTTTGGAAGAGGCAGTGATAGAGCACTTCTCCCTGCTTTCCTTTCTGGTATGTAAAATTATTTTCAAGATACACAGAGACATTCCTGCAAAACTGGCAGTATTACTGGAGTCTGGTAGTTTTGCATCTGATGTTCTCTGCCCATCCTCCTTTAATGATGCATAACTTCAGTTGAGTTGTCTCTATAGCATGGCTGTCTTAGTAGAAGGCAGGGTCCTGCTTCTTTCACCCTTGAGCACTTTAGTTATAGAATAGAAACATTTATAGTTTATAGAATAATTAATATAAGGACTCTTTTAGGTTGGAAATCCATCTGTGCTTGCAAGATGGAAAGATACTGAAGAGAACAGGTAATTGAACCACCCCACAACCTATGGCCAAGAAGGGAATCCCTCAAAGACAGGGGTTTATTCCTCTATGTAGCTAAGAGCAGAAGGTCACAGTGAGGGCAAAATGAGAAAATAAAGATCTTTGTTGTTTTTCATTGTTTTACATGTTTTTTTTCAGTATTCCATCACTGTTCTCTTGCATCTAAGAAGTGAGTAAGGGACTGTCTAAAGGTTAGAAAAGTACACGTGAGTAGTTTGATATTCAGGTGCAGAAATGCGTATGTTATAGAAGGTGTTAAATATTAAAAGGACACATACCTGGAAAGAATTTGGTTTAAATGTATGTAAAAACTGATTCATTGCAGCATAATTTTAGTTTGGAAGTCAGTTGATTTCAATGTATTTTGGGACTGGAGTAATGCAAGAGTGAATCAGTTCTATAATTCTTTTGGGAAAAAATGTCATGCTAGTAGTCCTGGACAACTTTTTCTGCATGAGTCATTACTGTTTAGGGAGGGAAACTATACCTTTCTTCATACTTAAAAATGAATTCCATCTTGCCTATGTAGAAATGTTGCTCTTTAGGGGAAGGATTTTTTTTTCCTTGTCTGTAAATAGTAGATGTCTCAGATGAGTATGAGAATTCTGGCATGCTTTTATGAGATACAATCCCCCAAAATCTGTTTATTGTAATAGATAAAGAGGGCCTGAAGGTTTCAGAAGTTTATTTATAGCAGCTCTAAAATTAACCTAGTTAAAAAAAATAAATTTCCACCACCTTTGATGACAGAAACTCTTAATCAAAAAGAATGAATAAAGTTCACAGCATTTTCTCAGTGACGAAGACAGTTCAATGTTTTGGGCATATGTTAATGGAACACGTGACATTGGCTGATAGTGAGGAAGAAATTTTAGTACTTTTACTTTTTCTATAGAAACACTGGCATTAATGTATCTTGTAGGGGTATTTTTTGAGGTTGTGGGTTCAAAATTTTTTTTTTTTTTCAGGCTTTTTAAAGTCGTGAATAGTTATGCCATGTGTAGTTCCTTAATTAGCTCAAAACCACACATAGGTGAATGTGTGGTAACATGCCTATCACAATTCTTAAATATCTGAAATATTATTTAGGTTTTTTGTTTAAGTTGTCTGAGGCATATATACAAGCAGTAATCAAAGCAGAAAAGTAGAGGAAAAATGTAAATATATTCATGTAACACAGAGAAATATTGAAATGCCAAGGAGGTTTGACCTTTGTATCTTTTGTCTGTTAAATATTCTTACTGAGAATATTTTTATTCTGCATTTACCATGCAGAAATGTAAAATCTTCCTCTATATTTGTTATAACCATGAATTAGTATGAGAATATAGATGTTTCAGGAATAATAGGAAAAGATACCTGACTAATTGTGACTAATGTATATTTGTATTTAATCTAAATCTACCAAGTACCAAAAGACTACAGTCTGTTTGCCACCTTTTCCAAGGTTTATCTCTGCTTGCAGGAAGCACTCAATTGTGGCCAGACTTTATGGCATTTATGTCTGATGTGTGGCTGTCCAGATTTCAGCAGGTCAGGTTAAAAAATGTTAGTATTGCCTTAGAGAGAAAGAACATCTTTCTGGAGATCCAAGATGAAGAGGCTTGAAAATTTTGCTGGTGTATACTGACTAGGANTATATAGTAGGAGAATAAGTGTGGCATTAAGTTCACTGTTGAAAGACTAAAGAGAAAAATATTTTCTCCTGACAAGGGAGGCACATAACAGAGAACAATGAAAATAAAATGGGAGAACAGTAGCCGTATGGGGTAGGGAAGGTATTTAGGAGCAGAAAGAGTGCCAGGGACCAGTTTTATTTAGAGGTGTTCTGGGAAGAAGCATAGATAACAGGTCTGCATGGATAAAAGAAACCTCCATCTGCTCTGAACTTCAATCTGATGTGAAGAGTCAGATGAACCAGTCCCACCCAATCCTGTCAGCCTTTATGGAAGAGCTTTCCACATAGTAATGAAAAAGGTTGTTAAAACCTGACCTTTTTAGTCCCTGCCTGTGAAAAGATTTATTCATCAAACCTGTAGAATCACTTGATTTAGTAGTTGCTAAAATGTTTTAATGTTGTTTAAGAACGTATAGAGAAGCAAAAAGTAAAAAAAATAAATCAACAAACAAACCCTAAACAAACCCAAAACAAGAAAAAAAATCCACAAACTCATCTACCCACCCTCCTCCCAGAACATCTAACAGAAAGAAGATGGTGATAGATCTTGGTTGGATTTTAATCCTTTGACATGCACATTGTTTCATAAATATTGCTAGTAGGTTCATGTCTGAAGCATGAAGGATTCTAATGCGTTTGCATTGAAGTAGTACAGCCTGTTTCTTCTTCCTCATAGCAATGCCAGATTGCACACAGAAAGGAGATGCTGAAAGTTGAACCTCAGCTTCTATCATTTGGTCATCTTTGCATCAACCATCATTTCTGCAGAGTTCAGATAGGTTGCAAGTGAGAAATGAAACCTGTTCCCTTTGGATTGTAGGAAAGTGAAAACCTTTCTTTGGTTATGAAGCCTTCTCTGGTTGAACGACAAACCAATGAGGATCTAGAAGATTCAGAAAGTTATATTGAGCCTAGTTTTTTTTTCTTACGGATTTTCCATAAAAGTTGGGACATATTATGATATTTTATTACACCTTGGCATTGTGATCCCACAACCCATCTCATGTTTGTGGCAATGAACTCCTTTCATATTTTGTTAAATGCAGTTACTACCTATCTTCCTAACAGTTATTCTAATTTTAAGATTTCTAGTTGACAAATCTTAGTTCTTTCCTCTTTTATGTTTGCTACTTATTGATAATTTTCTATAGTTTGTTGTTGATTGTAGATGACTGATACATTAACCTGTGGCACTTTTCATTTTGTACATTTAAATTTGTGTGTAATTTTCATGTCAATATGTAAAATGCTGAAAATAACACTTGAAAACCAAAGTGGGCTGGGTATCCAAAAATCATAAATAACTCTTTAATTTTGAGTGATTACTTTTGAAAGCTACTGTTCTGCTTTTGGATTATGCTACCTGTAATACTCGTACTACTTCACAATTTGGAAAAACATTTTTTTCAGACAAAAATTGCTTTAAATTTGGTAGTATCTGATGAAAAGGTTTAAGAGTTAGATGATGTAATTGATGGACATAGGTATTGGTAACAGCATTGTGGCTAGGCCAGCTCCTTTTCTGCCTTTATTCCAGTTAGTATTTAAATGATATGTCTAATATCGAGAATGCATTTAAGCATTTCCTTTCTGGGTGTTTGAATCTTCACTTGGTTTAATGAAAATTAATAATCTGTTCTGCCTTTGGACCTTCAAAGGGAAATTGCACTAGGGACTGCTTTTACAGCTCTGTCTTGACAGTATTTGTAGCTGGGTAATAAGGCAGTGACAATTCAACAGTCATCTATGGGAAAAGATCTGATTGTCAACATAGAAATAGTCCTAATCCAGTAAAAAAAAAGCTTTATGTGTTTTCTGTAGGTGTTGTCCTTGACTTAAAAGTATTATGATCTGCTGTAAAAACTGTCATTTTGCCTTTGCTTTGGATGGAAAAAAAGAGTGAGGAAGGAGCCGGAATCAAGTTGCTTGGATTCACAGTAAATTTAAATGGGTGATATACTGTGTCTCCTCAGCAGAAGAGGTAATGGGGAAAGACAGAGGAAATAGACAGGACTTTAGTGCCATTTTGGTGTCCACACCTTAGCCAGGATAGAGCTAAGAACAGGTTTCAGGAAAGGCAACTGAATAGGAGTTGGTGCTATAACTGCTGCTGTTTGAGGAGGTACTGGGAAGGCAGGTTTGACCTTTCAACAGCGTGAGGCTGAGAAGGGGCAGGACTGAGATTTATGAACTCTAGGAGGAGGCAAATATGGAAATGTTACATTTGCTGTATTACATAAAGCTATCACTTGAAACAATTAAAGGAAGTTCTTTCTTATTCAGTGGTTAGTGAACATCTGGAATTTGTTGCCAGAGGAGGACATGGAGGAGGCATTGGAGAGGCATTATGATATTATTTATAAGAAGTCTGTGGAAGAACTGACCACAAGAACATGTAGTGATAGGATGAGGGATGATGGCTTTAAACTAGAAAAGGGGAGATTTAGGTTGGATATTAGGGAAAAGTTCTTCAATGTGAGGGTGGTGGATCACAGGAACAGGTTGCCCAGAGAGGTGATGGAGGCCCCATCTCTGGAGATATTCCAGGTCAGGCTTGGTGGGGCTCTGAGCAACCTGATCTAGTGAAGATGACCCTGTTTACTGCAGGGGGTTGGTCTACATGGCCTCTAAAGGTCCCTTTCATCCTAACATTCTATGAACAACAGGTTCTCATCCCAGTGATAACAGCTATGGATTCTGGAGGAGTGTGAGAGGAACCAGCAGAAGAGTATGACCTGATTCCCTGTATCTAATGGAGTCCCTCAAGGGTCGGTACTGGGACCAGTACTGTTCAACATATTCATTGATGACCTGAACGAGGGAATTGAGTGCACAGTCAGCAAGTTTGCTGATGGCACAAAGGTGGGAGTGGTGGCAGACACCTCAGAAGGTTGTGCTGCCATTCAACAAGATTTAGACAGGCTGGAGAGCTGGGCAGGGAGAAGTTTAATGAGATTTAACAAGGGCAAGTGTAGGGTACTTCATGTATGGACAAATAACCTCAGGTACCAGTATAGGTTGGGGACTGGCCTGCTGGAGAGCAACAGAGGTGGGGGGGACTTGGGGGTCCTGGCAGATGGCAGGATGACCGTGAACCAGCAATGTGCCCTCATGGCCAAAAGGGGCAGTAGCATCCTCGGGTGTATTAGAAGGGGGTGGTTAGTAGGTTGAGAGGTCCTCCTCCCCCTCTACTCAGCCCTGGTGAGACCCTACCTGGAATATTGTGTCTAGTTCTGGGCCCTCAGAAGTTTCAGAAGGACACAGAACTCCTTGAAAGAGACCAGTGCAGGATCACCTGGATGATTAAGGGAGTAGAACATCTTCCTTATGAGGAAAGGCTGAGGGAGCTGAGTCTCTTCAGCTTGGAGAAGAGGAGACTGAGGGGTGACCTCATTAATATTTATAAATGTGTTGAGTGTCAGGAGGACAGAGTCAGGCTCTTCTCAGTGACAGCCAGTGATAGGACAAGGGGCAATGGGTCCAAGCTGGAGCATAGGAAGTTCCATGTGAATGCAAGGAAAACTCATTGTGAGGGTGACAGATCACTGGAACAGGCTGCCCAGAGAGGTTGTAGAGTCTCCTTCTCTGGAGACATTCAACACCAATCTGGACATGTTCCTGTGTGATTTAATCTAAGTGATCCTGCTTGGGCAGGGGGGGTTTGATGAGATGATCTTTTGAGGTCCCTTCCAACTCCTATTGTTCTGTGGTTCTATGCTACCCTGCCCAAGTGTCCCCTGTGACCACAGCCTCACTGAAAGAGGGCTGAATTGCAAGGATGACCTGTCCAGTGGAGTGTGGCATTTTATATGTACTTGGCTTGGATTGGATTTAAGTTCAACTAGGATAGATACTTCTGATAATCTGTCCATGGCAGAAGGTATCTGTGAGTAAGACAGTTTATTTTACCACTTAAATAGCTTTTCCATCTTGGAGTAATGACATTGATGCATTTATGTAGCCTCCAGTATATTTTTCTCGTGGGTCAATGAAGAAACTACTTTACCAGGTGACTGTAGGAAAATTGTAGGAAAGCGTTTTTGTTACGGGCACCAATTTTGAGGATGCTCTAACGTTATTCGCCTTACATAACTATGTATTATTCTTTCTGGAAAGAGTTACACAAGAGAGGCACTGACAGATGGGAATTTGAACAAATCATTAATTCTCAGAAAAAACCCCCAAAAACAAAACAACAGATATTTTGGCTTTTTTCTTCTCAGTAGCTGTAGCCTCTTCCTCCTTGGATATTGCCCTTACATGAATGAGGGGTTAGCATTCTTCCAAGCATTTAGAGACATGTTCTATCCCTTTGCCAAGGCAGCCAGGTAGAGGAATGTAAAAGCAATGGGAGACTTCATGGCTAACAAGTAAAAAGATGTACAAAGTCCTAAATACCTTTGTACCAGAACTCAGCCAAATGAAAATAGGGTAAGCAGTGACAACAGGTTTGAATTTTGGGAAACTGGATAAATATTACTTTCATAACTCAAGATGTGTCAGTGTGAAAACAATATTACTAAGGTTCCTCGTGGACTTACACCTACACATCCTTAGCCTCTGCATAATTCATTTGCACTATTTAAATATACATATAGATTTTACGTTTGGGCTTTAAATGGATATAACCTTTGAGGAGAAAAAAAACGTGACAAGATTTACACAATGTGAAAAAGAAAATAACTGAAGACCCCTCTCTCCTCCTTTGTAGCTTTGGGTTCCCATAGTCCCAAGCACCATTCAAGCCATTATACTTTCTCATATGCCCTCAAAAGCACTGGTATTACCTCAGGCAATGCAAGTTGATTAAGATCCCCCTTAAATCACTGGGTATCCTTCCCTGAACTCTGCCTGAATTGGTCCAGACTTTCCAGGATCCCTGACAGATGAGGTATGTACCTAGATCAGATACTCAAAATGCTAATTTTACACTAGGATTGCATTTGAAGAAACACCTCTGAAACACCTCAACCAGTCACAAATAGCAACATAATTACAATATCAAGGTCTTGTGGCTGTAGGAATTGAAATAACAATGAAAAGCTGTAAGCATATTGGTTATTATAAAGCCATAAATCAGCCTGATATATACAGTAGCTCTTTTACCAGATACATAGATTTTTTTTTTTTTTTATTCCTTCCAACATAGCCTCAGATTTTTTTTTTTTTTTTCTGCTTGAGTCTCAGGCTTTATGATGTGTTCTCCTAAAGATTTAACAGCTACTGCTTCTCCTAAAAGATGGATATGAAGCCTTTTGTCTGGCAAAGGATCAGAGGCAGTGACACCTGGGAGAAGAGGCAGCCTGTCCTGCAGAGACATGTCCTGCTCTGATGCACCATTCTTGCTGTTTTGGTTTTTTTTTTCACAGCAGTGAAAGTGGTGGAGGCTACCAGGTTTGCTTTCAGGCTGCTGAGACAAATAGCTCTTTCTGCTCCTGCCTTGTGTATCGCAGCACGGATACACAATACTGTGTATGGTTTGAAATGATATTAAACAGGGACTGTTGTGCCAAAATAAAAGAAAATAGGAGGGCAGGGAAAGCAGAGTATGAAATCCAGTCATTAGTCATTACACAAGATATTCTGATGCCAGTAGTTCAAATCACTATGCAAATAATGCTAGAAAGGATAATCTTTCAGAGGACCTCTGCTATCCAGTCCTGGATTTCTGCCTTCATTTTGCTTTCTCCTTACTTATGCAAGACACTACCCTGCTGCTTTTTCCCCAGATCTTGAAAGCACAGCTCACTCTCTTGTTTAAGAGTGGGCTGTATTTTGTATGTTTTTATTCTTTCTGTTTGGTATGTGTTTAGACTATGACCAGAAAGAAAAGTCACCAGTGTAGAACTTGAGAGAGAGGTTTTCCCTCTCCCAACTTACCTATGAGTACTGAAATAGACATCACTGTAATAGGGTATCATCACTGGTTTCTGACATCGTGCATGTGGAAATGATTGGGGTGCCTTAGTGGTAAGAGTGCTTGTTGTAGGTCCTTTACAAAATCAGGTGGGTGACGCTGGTCCGCTTGTGTTCTGTGTTTTCAAGGTTTCCCTTTATTTTCTGCTTTTAAAATTAAAAAGAAAAAATACCCAAACAAATCAACCCTGACCAAACAGATACACCAGAGAACAAAATGAGCTTCTCCAAATGTTTTCCTACTTAGTCATTCTCCTGTATTAGCCATAATGGCACTGTCACTAGTCTGAGAACTATTCATAGGTGTTTGGATTTCTCAGCTTCTATTAGATGTCTACTTGTGAGCTGATCACATCTTGAAAGATTATTTTTCTTAAGGTGTATGCATATTTTTCCATCATAGGGGATGAAATTTCTCTCCTACACTCTTTCTGTTCCTATAGCTTATGAGTGCTCATGAGCTTTCTTCTTTTACCCTTATAATGCCATTATAGGAAGAGGTGGAAACCAAAACAAAAGAGAAACTGTGTTTACACTGAGGTTTCAAACCATAGGCCTGTCGGACCCAGTGTGAAACTGTCATGGTCTCCTTCAATTTTGAGTCCAGTGCAAAAGCCACATGGCACCTGTGTCCTCACTCATATGAGTCACTTCTTGTGAGCTCCATGTAACATCAGCTAAAGGGCTACAATGCCCAGCCTAAAACTGGTCTGGTATCAACCTGCAGTTGATCTTTGCATTAAGTTGCACCACTCTCTGTCCCATGTGTCTCACCCAAGGTTACACAAGTGAATCCATGACAGATGTCAGCAGAAGTCAGCTGACTCAAGTATTAGTCTTGGGCCCTAAACACTGAACCATTATGTTCTCTTGTAAGTCACACCTTGAACAAGCTAATTGTGTCTATAATGCTGATATTATTTCTTAGAGAAAGTATGTTCATTTTGGTGCATCTGCCTTTCCTTGTAGCCTACTTAGTCCTTTTTCAGCATTTTCCTGTCTGTCAGTACTTCTGGAAATGAGGGATATAGAAGAAATGCCATTTAAAATGCGTCCTGATGAATGTTCACAACACTCACAACATCCAAGTCTAAGCAGGAAAGGGGATCTTAAAAACACTTTAGTCTGAAGGATGGGTGTCAGGAGGATGGGGTCAGGCTCTTTTCAGTGGTGCCCAGTGACAGGACAAGGGGCAAAGGGCACAAACTCTAAAACAGGAAGTTCCAACTCAGCACAAGGAAAATCTTCTTTACTCTGAGGGTGAGAGAGCACTGTCACAGGCTGCACAGAGAGGTTATGAAAACTTGGTCTTTGGAGACATTCAAAGACCTGCATGGACACAGTAATCTGCAACATATTCTAGGTGATCTGGCCTTTGCAGTGGGTTGGACTAAGTCATAGAATATCCTGAATTGGAAGGGACCAGTAAGGCTCATCAAGAGGCCCCTTCCAAACTCCTTCCATTCTGTGAACATAATATTTAATTATTCTTACAACAAATACTGTTTTCTGTCAAGTTTAAACAAACATTTAGGAAATTTCTCTTCTACCTTAATTTATCTGTTGGGACACACCTGTATGACAGATTACATACAGGGACACCTGTATGACAGATTACTTCAAGGACTTATCACTTACTACTTATTAATTAGTTCAGAACTGGTTGCTGTTGTCATAAATCTATTGAATTAATTTCCCATGCAATAGCTCTTATCCTTTTCTCCTGCTTTCTCAGTTTTACTTTGTTGATAGTTTTAAAAACTAAACAAGGGACTTGATTAAAGTCAGTGACGAAAATTATGGGGTAGTCTTTTAAAAAGTGTATATAACTTGAAATTTGCTTATTCATGCCTGTTACCTGATTTGTGTGCACAGATGAATAGCATCTGTAAGCTTAATTGAATCATCATGTGAACAAATACCAATTTCCATTTACACTGGGAATACAAAAATGCTTTGCTAAAATATCCAAAATATCTGTGCAAATTGCAGATCTTAGAAGAGGTATCCCCTTACAGATGCAACTATTGCATTTTTCATTGTGGGCTGTGTTAAGACAGCATTAGAGGACAGTTAGAGCCACTAAGGATGACAAAGTTATTGCAGCTAACTGTAAAGGCTCTCAGTAAAACATAGAAATACTAAAAGAAAAAGGGATAAGTGTATCACACTGGTGAAAGCATATCTAGCATGCTTATTCTGCTGTATTAGTAATGGAGATCTTCAGAAAGTGAGGTGATTCAGGTTTTTTGCCTATTTCAAAGAGACCTAAGCACATTTCAAGTGCTTGGCAGACTTGGGACCTGCTGTAAAGGATGGTTCACACTAAGATATTTTGTAAAATGTGCAGTTGTGAATGGCTTTCAAGAGAGATTTGAGTTCATCTTGTGTGTGAATATGAATGGTATCCTCAGGAAAGATTCATGCTTTCCACTGGATGACCAGGCATTTCACCTGAGCATTAGCTTAATATTCACGTCTATAAAATTATAAGGTGATAGCGACATGATATAAAACATTCCTTTATGTGATTATACAGCCCAAGAAAATTAACTGTCTCCAATGTAATGTTTTTGGTTTTGTTTTTTAAATAAGTTTCCATGTACAGTTAAGCTTGGGAAAAAAAGAAATAAAATTTATAGAAATAAAAGAAAATCGCTTAACATACCATATTAAAAGAGAAAATTTTTTTAGGACATCAGTTGCTCTAAATTCTCTAGCAATCATCATGCAATTGTACTTTAATTGCTGTATAATTATGTTCCCATATACAATTTAAATCCAAATTTTCTTTTTATGTTTGACACATTAGCTTTTCTCATGAAATGTTAAAACAGTGATTCAAAGTGAAATCTATAGGAAATTATAAGATTAATAAATTGTAATTATAGGGATATTATTTGACATAATCACATTATAGTTTATATAGTGTCAAAAACAGATGTGTATTTGTTATAAGTTTTATATATAGATACTATATCTTTCTTTTTAAGAAAGGTGATAGAACAGATAGTTCTTATGGAGAAAAGTGGAAGACTAAGTCTTGTACTAATATACTTGACCTCTACCCCTCCTTTTCTGGTCAGCATAGTTTTTCTGGAATTAATTTAAAGCTGTTGAGGTTGACTGTAATTGCATGAAATTGAATTTTCACCTAAGAATAACAAGCCAGAAAGATTTTTCATTTTGCTTCATGTTTTAAATTGTGTGAAAAAGAAAACCCCCAAAACCCAATGCAGATAAAAATAATGAAACAGGAAACAGTGGAATGATTGGCTGGGTGTAGATAATGCTGAGGTCAGGTTGGTTGTCTCCTGTCCTGGGAAAACTATCCTTGGTTTTCATATCACCATAACCCTCTATGGGGCTCATCATTATCTTTCCCCCACAAGATGTAATTTATATGCTTGTTGGTGTTATAAGTAGCTCAGTAGTGGCTCTGGGGTGGGTGTTTTGCTGGCACACAATCTGAAAAGCCTTGTTCCTCTCAGTGGGTCTGAGGAGAGCTGGAACAACCTAATCCACAGAAACTCTTCTGACCCTAAATCCTCAGTGCGGAGTCCAGGATGCTCAGATGACTGTAGGAGGTAAGAGCCAAGGAGAGATAGAGTTACAGCTAAGCCTATGTTCTGTGGGACTCAATACCAGGGTGCTGACGGGGTGGTCTCATGGAAGGAAGGAAGGAAGGAAGGAAGGAAGGAAGGAAGGAAGGAAGGA
>VXBZ01003816.1:51921-109513 GCA_013399135.1 Heliornis fulica
GCTTTTTTTTCTTTTTTTTTTTTTTTTTTTTTTTATTACACACTTGGACACAAACTCCTATGCTTTACTGGTTTGTTCAAAGTGAGTTCAGCTCACTGCAGTTTTCCCTTTCATGCTCCTTAGCCAGGAACTCCATGCTTGTTTCCACCAGACATGCATCCTACATTTTCCTGCTCAAATTGCTCCTTGAGCATGTTCCCCAAAGGACAGTTTTGACCTTGACTATTTATAGAATATAAATTAAAATGAGTACAATTGCATTAAAATACCCAGTACCCTACTGCATTATCTTCCATTCATAGGTGTTAGTTTCCCAATTCACCATACAATCACATTGTCCTTCCTTCTCCTCTAACTTGGTTTTATAAGCTCTTTTTAACTAGTGAATTCATCTTTACAGAGAGTCCTGAGTCCTATTCTGTTTACATGACTACTAAAAATTGTCTACGTATGTGAGAATCCCTGAGTGCTCTCTGACTACCCTTCATCATTGCAACCTTGCACATCAGCTTTTCTTCATGTTATTGCATAAAGCCTTGCTGACTAAGCAAGTAGGTATTTTGCCCTTCACACATTTGCTGCTGCAGGATCTGGTGATGGCTTCTAGTATCAGAAGTGAAAAGATTAGCCAAGACTTGGAGGTGAAACCAATAGTTAAGACAGAAGGGGGATTTGGTCTTGCTCTCAGTTGTGCATCTTTTTGTTGTCTGGAATCTTCTTACATCAAGTGTTGCTGCTCTCATTCAGTTGTTGTTGTCACTCTCAATTTAGATCTAAAATTGTCCATGGATGATCATAATCAGCATGTGTCACCGGGGTGATTAGTTACAGAGCTTCATAGTCTCTCTCACCAGGAAAGGGAGTAAAGGCGTTTGGCCCTCAGTGAAGGTTTGGGTTAGCTGCTGTGCGCTAATTAATCACACATTCGTTGTGACTTTTTTTTGGTGTAATTTGATGGAACCCAGCAAGTTCTGGTTTGGCAAACATAGAAATTACAGATTACAGATTCAAGATAGAAAAAAACAGTAATTGTTTTCTCCATGATAATTAAAGTAGGACCTTTAAAATAGGGCAGACAGTGACTGTTTTTTCAAAAACTGGAAATAACACCACTGTTATGTTTGGTGACCAGTATTCTGTGTCTGCAGTAACAGATGAAATATATGTTAGAGAAACAGCTTCTCCTGGTTTTATTTCTGGGTCAGGAAGTAAGAGGATACATCTGCCACTACCTGTTGTCCTGACACTACTGTGAGCAGTTTAGGCATTTGCTTTTAAAAATAATACATTGACACAGCTGCATCATCTCAATTACAGTATACATCATCCTAACTACAGTACAAGGAATACCTCTGGGACAATAATTACCTTGTAATCCTCTGTGGTGAGATCTGCTGCAAATGAATAATTCACAGTTGCCAAACAAAAGTGAATGCTTCTTATTAATTTGGAACTTTCTGTGGATGGGCTTTCTTCTGGAAAGTATCACAAGGGAGCAGATCAAGGATAGCCTGAGCCTCAGACAATTTCTGTCTATTCAGAAAACAATTGAGGTTTTTTTTTTTATTTATGCATTATGAAACCTAATTTTCAGTTCCTTGATTTGGAGCTTCTTGCCAGACAGCTTTTCTTTTTTTCCCCACTTGGGTTATTGCCAAAAAATAGTATAAACAATTTAGCACTTTCTTTTTCAAAAGCTTTAATCTCATTGCTTGTGCCATACCAAATAGTGAAGAATAGACAAACCAGAGGCATAAAATCTTCTTAGGTTTAGAGCTCAAATTAATTTAGTTTCCTAGATATTTTTAGCTTTGAAGCAAGTAGATTGCTTTCGAAATATTACATTAGATATTTAATTCTAACAATGTTATCTTTTTGCATTCGCTCTCTAATGTAGGGATTTGGGCAAAGTGCTGTTGATTATATATGTGTATTTATAAGGAGGTACACATATACATGCATATAAATTTGTGTCTAATCTCCAGAAAATCTTTAAGGGGAAAGATCTGGAATTACTGCTAAATTACATCTTTGCTTAGAAAAAACCTCTTTCTTATCAACTGTAATGCAATATCACCTAGCTCAATGCTTTACACATTCTAAATGAAGTACAATTATTGTTTAGATTCTTGTGTCAGAAACTCCACAAATTATTGGATATATTTTTTCCCCAGTTTCAAACCCTACTTTTATTTGAGCAGGATATGTTTTTAATTAGAAAACTCTTACTAATCAATAATTGCAGACCAGTTTCATCCATGGTAACTTGATATGGAATTAAATCCAGGTCAAGCTCAGAAGATAGTACTAAACTACTGTACTCTGAGGACGTTGTCTTTGTGAACTGCAATTCTCAATTCCCTTTTTTTTTTTAAGAAATCAAGCTTGTCTGTATTCTAATACAGACTTTTTGTGTGCAACTATTTACAGGTACAATGGAATTTTGCACACATTTACAGCACTTTGCATCACAAAGATCTTGAACTTTCTATTACATACAGACAGATTCACACTTGTAAAATCAACACATAACCTTGAGTATATTCATTTTTGCTCTGCCCAAAAGCTAAAGTTTGCATTTAATATTTATTTCATTTGAGATTAGGTAGAACTGCTGAATTAATGTTGAGAGGTGCTGATTATAATAATATTAAATCAGTATGAATAACCCCTGCACATTTTGTTTTATGCTGAGCTTTTATCTTTTGTTTTGATGAAGGCAGAAATTTGACCACTATCCTGAGGATTATCAATATAAATCAGCAAATATTTATAACTTGTATTTGCCTGAATGTTAAGATTTGGAACAAACTCATAGAAAGTTGGAAGGAAGTCCAAGTCCTGGCTCTTGCATATTTTTTGTAAATTAATTACTGACCTATTTTGCTGTTCAATTAGAATGATAAGAGCTGAATTCCGTTAATTAGCTTGTTTAGAAAACATCAAATTAGAAAATTAATGGAAAGGCCTTTGTGGGTGAACGTGGGTCTGTGCTTTGTAGACAGCTAAATAAATGGTGTTCATGATACAGTTTTCTCATAAGGTCTGAGGAATGGGATTTGTGTTCCTTGGAAATAGCTAGCAATTAGCTTTTTCAACTAGGCCAAGTGCAAGGTCCTGCACCTGGGTCATGGAAATCCTTGTTGCCAATACAAGCTGGGAGATGAAGTGATAGAGAGCAACCTAGCAGAGAACGATTTGGGGATGCTGGTGAATGAGAAGTTCGATATGAGCCAACAGTGTGCACTCACAGCCCAGAAGGCCAGTTGTATCCTGGGCTGCATCAAAAAGTGTGTCACCAGCAGGTCACAGGAGGTGATTCTTTCCCTCTACTCCACTCTTGTGAGATCCCACCTGGAGTACTGCGTTCAGTTCTGGAGTCTCCTACACAGGAAGGACATAGAACTATTGGAACAGGGCCAGAGGAGGGCCACAAAGATACATCAGAGGGCTGAAACATCTCTCCTGTGAAGACAGGTTGAGAGAGTTGGGGCTGTTCAGCCTGGAGAAGATAAGGCTCTGGGGACATCTTTATAGCTAACTTCCAATACCTGAAGGGGCTTAAAAGAAAGCTGTGGAGGGACTTTTTAAAAGGGCATGGAGTGATAGGACAAAGTGGAATGGTTTTAAATTGGAAAGAGGTAGATTTAGATTGAACATTAGGAAAAAAATCTTCATTCTGAGGTTGGTGAGTAACTAGAATAGGTTTCCTAGGGAACTGGTGGATGCCCCATCCCTAGAAGTGTTCAAAGCCAGGCTGGACAGAGCCATGAGCAGCCTGGTCTACTGAGAGGTGTCCCTGCCCATGGCTGGGGATTTGAAACTTGATTATCTTTAAGGTCTCTTCCATTCTGAACCATTGTATTATTCTGTAACCTTTCCTAGCACTGAGGTCAGACCGACAGGGCAGTAGTTCCCCAGATCATCCTTCTAGACCTTCTTGTGGATGGGTGTTACATTGGTTAACCTCCAGTTAACCTGAACCTTTCCAGTTAGCCGGGTTACCTGATAAATGATGGAAAGTGTCTTGATGAGCACTTCTCCTTAACCCTCCTTTTGTTGATGGAGTGTTTATGGAATAATTTTTATTGTCTTTTTGGCAGTAGCTAATTAATTTCTAAATGGGCTTTGGCCCTTTTAATTTTCTCCCTGCATAATCTCACAACATTGTTGTGAGATGATATCTTCTGCTTTGCATGCGCCTGCTTCCAAAGGCCAAACTGTCCTTTTATCCTGAGTTCCAGTCAGATCTCTCTGTTCAACCAGACCAGTCTTCTTCCCAACTGGCTTGTCTTCTGGCACATGAGGACAGCCTGCTCCTGCAGAAGTAAGATTTCAGTCTTGAAGAATGTCCAGACTTCCTGAGCTCCTTTGCCCTTCAGGACTACCTCCCAAGGGACTCTTGTCAACCAGGCTTCTAAACAGCTCAAAGTCTGCCCTCCGGAAGTCCAAGGTGGCAGTTCTGTTGAATCCTCCTCCATGGTTCTCTGAGAACTGGAAACTAAGTTCATGATTTATATGCCCAAGATAACCTCCAACAAGTCCTTCTGTGTTTGCAAAATAATGGTCCAGTGGGGTACCTTCCTCCATTCAGTAACTCACAAGCTGTGTGGAGGCTTTCTTGCACATGCTCCAGGAACCTCTGGGATAGTTTCTGATGCATCGTATTTCCAGCAGGCATCTAGGCGGCAAGTAGGAGTAATACCCGTGGGAATACCTCTGTTGTGCTTGTTCTGATAGATTCCAGGAACTGCCTTTAATCTTAAATCTAATTCTCTGCTTTTTAACAGAGACACTAATTGAGGCAACTAAAAATAAACTGATCAGGCTAATTTTAAAACTGGATTAAATCAATTGTCAAAGCTTGACAGCAGGATTTCCTGCTGATTAATGCAGGAATGGCTATTATTATTGCTGTTTTCTTAGGGTTTGGGGTTTTTTTTTTTCTTCTAAAACCTGTTTTCAGGTGTCATTGTCATTAAAACTTTCTTTCCTTCTTCATTTGTGTAGGTTATCTGGAGAGCTTTAAAGAATAAGGCACATGCTATGAAGGCAACCACAAGATTGGAAGATTATGGGCTCTGGCATACACTGATTCAATGACCTCACTCTTGGGATGGATGCTATTTCTCTTTTGGGAAGCTTACGTGATCAGCTGATCAAGGATAAAGTTAATACCACTTGCACATTTTCAGGTATTATTTTATCTTTTTTTCTGAAGGAAAAATTAAGTTTACTGTCTGCCAAGGGACCTCCCTTCTCCACATTCACCCTCCAGCAGAATCTCTAAAAACTGCTGGCAAGTTTTAACCACTCTGGACAACAAGTTGAGGATCTGAAAGACAATTAGGTTTATACAAGTTTCATGAAAATCAGTGGCTTTATAGATGCAAGAGACCCTGACTATTGTATCCTTAATGAAAAAATAACCAGGTAGGGTATTCTGTTTGTCCTGCCACTTCCCCATTCAACACATGCACATTTAGCGAAGTGGCATAGGAGTGTAGTTTACAAACACCTACAGACATTCAACCTCGTGTCACCTTGCAAATGGAAAGGAAACATCATCTGCTATCTGCTGTGACTTCCTCTGGGCAGAGTTGAGGGATCACAAAGTTGTCCAAATATATCTGAAAAATACCATAGTAAACATTAATAGGTTTATTTGTGGCTAATAGACGAAGTACTGAGAAGTTCCAGTTTTGTCTCAGAATTATAAATTCAAAAACATTTTTACTCTGATAGTTAAATTAAGCTTGTGAAAGAGGTAAATAAAAATACTGTACTTAAGGGTCTTATGCCGTGGTGTTTAGTGGTTTATTTTTGTTAATCAAGAGACTGTTTAATCTGCTCTCCTGAGTACAGTAGTCTTCCCTCTCTTGCCTCATCTTTCTCCAATATAAATAATATATTTGGCACACAGAGGCATAAGTGTACTGAAAGTTTTTCATTTTATGTGGGCAGCAGTGAAGCTAGCAAGCATTTCAATTGAGCCATTTAAAATTGCATGAAGACTTCCGCTACATGGGACTAAAATGATTTTCTTTTGCTTTCTGTAACTTCACCCAAGGAAACAATAAATAAATGAAGTGTGTGTACAGCCTATTGACTTCTGATCATGCATAAATAAATCCTAACTGTAAAAGTTCCTTCTATCAGATATGAAAACTACTAAAAAATTAGGCTCCTTCTTCATTGTGCTTGATTTATGTCCAGTAAGAGTGATTGAGGGAGCTTGAGCAAAATCATACTTTATATCAACCATTTTAGATTAGATTTCTCAGACAATTGTGGGAAATTCTTATATAAATTAATAGTTAATTTAATTTGACCTTTAAAAGTGCAAATACTGTAAGCAACTGCCTTACATATCTTGCATAAACTGCTTGATTTAATAAATGTAGTTTGCTTTCTTTTATTTATTTTATTGCTTATTGTGTGTTTTCAGAGTTTTTTCCCGTCACTTCCCTAATGTAATAGAATAGAAATGGAAGTCAGGTGACTGCCAAATGGCTAGACAGTTCCAAAGTTAATGAAACCTGGGTATTTAACTGTTGTAAAATCGATGCCTTCATACTTTTTGCTCTCAGGGAGAGGCCCCAGTGGCCAACACTTGCCCAGGGCACTTGGTGGAGGAGAGGATCGTTGTCTGCAGAGCGCTGGGCTGCAGGACTGATGCTTTCCTGTCCTCACCTGGGATCCCAATGCCAAGGTCCCTCCCTTGTGAAAGACAGTTACAGCTCCATGGCTGTCATGTAGGTCAAGGAAGCAACAGCTAGCATTTTCAAAGCACCTTAGTTGCCCAATTATTGCTTCTAAGCTATCAAGCTAGCCCCAGAGAGAGCTCTGAGAAGAAACTACCCAAAGCCTCTGCAGCTCCTCAGGGTTTTGCTACAGGTATTAGCCCTAACGTACATGTGAGATCTCCACCTACTCCACAAAATGAAGAACGTAACTACTTGGTCAATGTAATTATTTGCAGAATTACTAACTTAACTACAGTAACAGAGATAAAAATGCCATGTATATACCTTTGAGTAAGTCTTTATAGTCTTCAGTATCTGTGAGTATCTGAAATGGGGTGAGGCCAGTAAGTCAAAAGTTGTTCAATGGTATCACACTAAGGAGTAAAAAAGCAATATTAGCCTGCAAGAAGGAAATATTTTTACTAAAGGAAGTTAGAAGCTGCCCGAAAAAAAAAAATAGGAAATTAAATCCCTGAACTCAGCAAGGAGGTATGTAAGGAGTACCTCATTAGAATCAGAGAGGGGACAGGGTGCACAGAGGGGAAAAAAAAACTGGAAGACAAGAGCCCCTGTATGTGCTCAGAATGTAAGATACAATAGTCCAAACAATTCTAAAGAAAGGGACTTATCTAAGAGAAGCAAAGCAGGAGTTTAAAGAACAAAATTTGAAGGTACAAAGACATGAATAAGTGATTTAAGGTGATCGGTAGTAATCTGCCTGTGGGGTGAATTGTTGGATCTGTTAGACCCCTGGAGCAGAGAGAGGGCAGCTGAAAGCCTGGCAACATGCTAAGCAGTGTGTGGGTGTTCCTTTACAGGCTGAGGGTCCTGCCCTCCCTGAGCCCTGGAGATGTTAAGTGGTACTTTGTGGGGACATTGGCAAGTATGGTTATGGAGTGCAAAATATGGATTATTTTTGTGGAATAAGGTTTAAAGACGGATATACTTTATTTTGGGGCTGCCATCTTTGGTATAGCAAACTCTAAAATCAATTATTAAGAGTAGCATTTTTATCATATCTTGTATGTGGGCTGATCCACAGAGAGGCAGGTAGGATTGATTATTTTAACCTACCACTGACCTCCTCAACTTCAAACTGGAGATTTTTTTTTGTTGACTTCTCTATGTGCTGGAAATATATTGGAAGCTCTTCTACTTTCAAACCTTGGTCAATACAGCTTGTAACAATAGCTAGTGGGCATTTTTGTCCCCTTCTATTTTAATTTTCCTTAGTCTAGGCAGTCTTGTCTTTTAAAGTCTTGATGTAATTTTCATTCACAATAAATCTCTCAACATTTTGCTGTTTTGCCTAATACACCTGCTTTATAGATATAACTGCCATTAATTTGGACAAAATTATAGAATTGATCATGTTCAGTTGAATTCAGTGAGATTTTGTCATTAATTTGATGGAAAAGAGTTCAAACCTGAAATTTATTTTCTGTTTGATATTAAAGAGTTCTCAAGTTACCTGAATTAACTGTATATCTATTCAACCTTCCTTCATAGATCTACAGTTCTGTTATGTGTGTTCAGTTACCAGAAAGATATTTAGCATTTCTGCCTCTTAGCTTTGCTGCAGCCTTTGTTGCTTTCTCCAACAGGATATGAAAGAAAGATGAAATGTTTTCTTACAGCATTGTGGGACAAGAATTGTGTAAAAGTGATCCTTTACGCTGCATTTAGAGCAAAACACATCTGGTACTCTACCCAGCTACTTCCATAGTGATATGAATAGTTGCCTACCCATTTATGCTTTTTAGTTTTTATTTAAAATAACCATTAAGATAACTCTGTCATTTCTTTGTGGCTGTATGTTTTTTGGTAATAATATCCAATTTTTTAGCTCTTGGGAACAATAGTAATAATAATAGCTGATAATAGGAGTTGGTTATGTACAGCAGTCTAAACTACTTTATTACTCCACTTGGTTTTCACTGATTAAGATTTTAAAGGTTCATCAGAGGTTGTCTGTAATACAGGTATGGAAAAATCAGGCTATTAACAAGCTCAAGCTCCTAATACGCCCTTTTATGGTTCTGCTCTAAGAAGTTAAATACATTCTGGTTTTATCTTATTGTTATTGACAGTGTGACTTTTTATTTAATTTTCATCATCTAAATAAAATGCTTGTTAATTCTAGAAGACATGTGTCCAAAACAGTCACGTTAGCAGATTTTATGCATTTAAAAAAAAAACAACCCACAAACTTCATAAATGAATCTATTTTTTTAGTCCTCTCCAAATTCTGACTACCTCATCAAAACAGTTCTGAACAGCCCTGGTTAATCAGCATCTGACAGCTTTCTAGATATAACTGCAGAGTGATAAAGGCTAACTGAGCTGAAGTTAATTTCCATTTGCCTTTTACCTTCTAATTATTTAGCAGTTGAGCGTCAAAACCCCTTTACCACGACATGCCTTCAGGGCCCTTAGTAGGCAGTACATAGCTCAGTAGAGTTTAGCTACCTCAAAATAATTGTTACAGCTCAAGTGATTTAGAAATATTTGAAAGCTGAGAGGCTTTACTGCTCATGAGAGTATAAAAATCTGTCAATTAAAATACAAATGTACTAATTAATATATTGAAAAATTAAAATTCCAGTAAGCATATAACAAAGTCGACAACATATTTGCTGACATGAGGAATTAAGTCTATTCTGAACACTGTATTAGTACAAGCAAGAAACACTATCACTAAATAGAAAATTTATGATACAGCACTTGGTAAAAGGAAGGCATTTTTAGCTTCATGATTTGATTTTTTCCTAAGGTCTTGATGGGAACTTATCCTTATTGCATGGAGTATTGAAAATGTTTTGGCAGAAGGCATACTCTTAATGCATATATAGGATTGGTTTTGCTTAACTAAGTTAATGTAGTTCTCCTGACATTCATCCTAAAATGTGCAAGCAGACGAAGCTACCAAATTAAGTCTAATGAAGTCCTTCTGCCTAAAAAAAATCCACAAAACACTTAAATTTAACAGGTCCATTGCATCTTCTCTCTTTTTTAACTGGCACACAAGATTATCAAACATCCTTGCAATTGTCCTTGAAATACTATTTCAGTCCCAATAATCAAAAAGGCTCCTTGGCTCTGTCATGAAGAAAATGCAGTGGCAAGACTGTCCTGCCCTTACAATGGATTATTTACACTTGGGATTGTGTCACAGCACATACCTGATTCCTACCACGGCACTTGGATGCATGTCTGCCTAAAGTGAGAAGGGGTGGAAGGATCTCTTTTGACTCATCTGAAAATGTAGCGGATCTTGGGATGTACAGAATCTGAGAAGATATTTTTCATTGTTCCCAATTATATATATTTATATGGGACAGGATTGTGAGGTTTTAAAGGGGAATCTTGGGGTTATTGTGTTTCAGCAGAAAAAAAAAATATTTTAAGAAATTAGTAGATAGTATTCTTGCTCATTAGGGCTTAAAAGGATATAAAACCTGATGTCATTATAAGGGAAAACTGGTTGATTAAACTTGAGATGGATGAGGATTGCATTTTCCTGTAAATTAATGACAGGGATGCTTCTATGTGCCATTTTTGTTTCAAACAATATTTAGAATTAAGAAATTGCCACACTACAATAAAAATTCAATGAGACTCCAGGGAAAATAGCAAGTGATATAAGCTGTTTTTTAAGTGGTGACCCTTTATTCTGAAGTAGGTAGGAGTGCCATTTCTCTTCTCCCTTTGTGTGCACATGGGCACATGTCTGTATTCATACACATTCATTGAAACAATGATCTATTAATTTGCTGGAAGAATAGAAATACAGGAGGTACTGTGCTGTCTTTTGATGTGAGGTAAAGTTCAGATTCCAGTGATTTATTGTCTTTAAAACTCTGCTATTTTCTGCAGGAATTAATCATAATTTTGAGAGTAAGTTCTAGTTCAGGTAATTACATTCTGACGACCTGAAACTCCTCCTGTAGCTTCAGTTAATTAAATATTCCTTGCCATTTGTCTTGAATCGCCATATGGCATATCTATCTGCAGGTATAAAAAAGAAACTTCACTTAATTTTAATGTAAAACTTGCCTCAAACCCAAGGAAAATTGTTTTACCACAACTGTATACACTAAACATATTAACTGCTTTGTAAGATTATTTCAGACCTTTTTTCAGTTGAAAGTTTCTCATACGTTGTTATTATTTTGTGGAATGCAAATTATATAATCAGTGTTTTTCTCAATAATTTATCATTGAGTTAGACCCACAAAAAGACTTAAGATATCTCTGTACTGTATTTGCAAATGCTGGATGGCTCTGAAAGAGTAGTCAAATATTGGAACAGACTGCCCAGAGAAGTGGTGGAGTCACCATCCCTGGAGGGATTTAAAAGGCAAATAGATGAGGTGCTGTGGCCTAGGCAGGGTTAGGCTGTGGTTGGACTTGATCTTAAAGGTCTCTTCCAAGCCAAGTGATTCTGTGATTCTATAAGCTAATTTTCTTGAGATATACTGTGCTGAAACATACTGATGGTGCTTTGGAGATTTATACCCCCAAGTATCTCAAGATAAATAGCCTGCTCATGTGACAACAGGCTGAGCACAACAGTTAACTTGTGTAAATATAAAGGCCACAGCAGGTAGCAGAGAAGAAAGCATTTAAAAATATATCTTCAAGGACAGTGGGGAACCTAGAAAAAAAATTAAGCCTTTCACCTCTCACATCAAGATTTCTGGTGGTGCAGTGGTCCATGGCAGTGTCAACTTATAACCAATTAGCAGACAGGTATGGAAATGACTGCTGAGAGGCACAGTGTATCTTGAAGGAGTTGTCAATTTGGGTATTAAATGTTCCTTTTATTTCATCTGACTGTAAAAATATACCAAAATCCCAGAGTTATCTGGGGAAGACAACCAAGGTTTTCCTACCTCCAGAGACATGTCCATGGATTTTCGTACAGAAGAGAACAAATAAACAATGATGTTGAGGACAGGGATCATCCTCTCTTGGCTGTGCTTACTTCTCAAACCTCATCAGAATAAAAAGTAGTAGCTGTGTGTCCCCTTTGTCATTCAAATCTGCAGTCCTTACATGAGCCTGATGGGTAGGAAATATTATATTTGCTTTATGGAGATATTTTTCCTTTGAATTAACATAATTTTCCTGAAAATTAACATAATTTTCTATGCTGGCTATTATAAAAAACAATTTAAATCTTCCCTCCCGCCCCCAACCGCTTTCATGGATGTTTAAGATGGCTGGAGAAATCAGTGCTGGATTGAGTAGATTTGTGCTGTACTGTGGTGGTGGTTTGTTTTTTTCGTTTCCCAGTCTCTCTACATTTTGTAATATTTTATGGAACTAAATCTAAACACAGGCTTTATGCTGTTCTGTTAGGAGAAGTCCAGCCACCTGCTCACATGCTGGCACTTTACACAATTAATTAATTTCTTGAAGCATGGATGTTCTGCCTTTGCATTTTAGCAGGCTTCAATGTGTGCCACATTAAAGGTACTCTGAGACCTTTGTTTCCATTCGGGAAAAAAGTACAAATCATGTTTGGTTAGATGAACACCAAGATGAGGTGTGTGCTTGAGAGTGGCTACATTTTTTCCCCACTCTTTTTAAAAGGAATATTTATAATAACCCATCTGTTCTCACAGCTTTCAGTAAATTTTCAGACATCAGGAAATCCATATTTCTGCATCTTGTTGGTCTTTGACAGTATAAGGTATAGTAAAACTGTATGTAGTTTTTCAATATTTTTTTCCTCTAAGTAAGAGAAAGTTAAGTCTGAAGAGGTTTATTTTGACATTTTTGGTTGAGTAACTTGGTAGCTGATAGGCATTTCTAGCTCTTCAGATAAGTCTTTTAAAGTGCAGGAAGAATTGCTGGTTGAGATTTAATTGTTTAGGAAAGGAGTCTCTCCAAGGAACTATAAATTATTTTATAGGTCTTAATATGGAAGCAGTCTTGACTGCCAACACCTTCAGAAACAGAAATCAAAGTTGACAAAGTCAGGCATGTGAGCCTTGTGGTGGCATTTACCTGCTTTTTTTTTTTTTTTAGTTAAGCAATGCACCATTGGAGAACTTACTTAAAAATGAGATTTTCTATAATACTCTTCTCAATCCCACTGCAGAGGTAGGAAACAGTGATTTTCTCCCATTGGAATGCAGGGATTCAGCCTGACTTCCCTCATGTAGTCCCTCACATCCAGTGTTTGCTGCTGTTCTTTAGAGTGTTTTTCAGAGTGTTTCCTTTGCTGCAGTTAGGAATAGAGTCCATTGCCCAGCTTCCCATGTTGCAATTGGGAAGGTGTTTGGTCTGAAAAAAATTTCTATGTGATGGAGCGATATATTCACAGATTCACAGAACAGTGGGGTTTGAAAGGGACGTCTGGAGATTGTCTAGTCCAACCGCCTGCTAAAAAGGGATCACCTAGGCCAGGTTTCACTGGATTATATCCTTACAGGTTTTGAATCTCTCCAAGAAGTAGATGCCACAAGATCTCTGGGCAGTGTGTTCCAGTGCTCTGTCTCCCTTAAAGTAAAGAAGGTTTTGCTCATGTTGAAAGGCTCGTTGCCCCTTATCCTGTCACTAGGCGCCACTGAAAAGTCTGTCCCCATCCCCCTGACACCTTTTCTGCAGATATTTGTAAGAATTGATGAAATCCCTTCACAGTTGTCTTCTCCCTAGGCTAAACAGTCCCATCTCTCTCAGCCTTATACAAAAGATGCTCCAGTCCCTTCATCATCCCTGTAGCCCTCCTTTGGTCTGTCTCCAAGTAGGTCCTTGTTTTTCTGGAACTAGGGAGCCCAGAACTGGACACAGTCCTCCAGGTGTGTCCTCACTAGAGTAGAGTAAAGAGTGAGGAGAATCTCTCTCAACCTACTGGCCACAGTCATCTTAATGCACCAAATGGGGATGTTGACCAGTCCCTGAGGGCAGCTGACAACAGCTATGGAGTAGAATCCAGATGATAACAAATATTATTGTTAATGAGTTTATACTGATATTCTTAAACTGGTACCAGTCAGATTCTCAAGTAATTGCAACTATAATGATGATCAAGAATGCAGAGATGTTCCAGGAGCTGTTCAGAAGAACTGGATTTGAGTATGTTGTACAGTATGCAAAGTAGATCACAGTAGTCACATGGCAGGGACATTGTGTGGCATGCATGTAGCTGTGCATGGTGCCTAGGAGAACTCTTATATACAGTTACATCTTTAAGCTTAAGGAAGAGGAAAAAATATCCTGCTTGTAAAAAGCATAGTCACCATGCAAACTTTTCTCTCCAATGGAATTTTAAGACTACAAACAAGGTAAAACGTACTGGGGCCATTTAAAAGAGAGCCTTTATGTACAGTAGGCATTTGTCTGACACTTGCAAAATGCTCAATCATCCACATGGACCTTAGTCTTAAAACCTGAAGGCAGAAAGCTTCACTAGCATAAACATGAAAGAACTTTCCCTTTCTCCCCATGGCAAACAGTGTTCATCTATTTGTCTTTTTGAGCATCCATTACCTTTGCAGATTGTACACCCAATGTCCTTTTCACCTCTGGAACCATGTGTTTAAGTTTCAGAAATACCAGTATCTCTTTAAAGAGAATCACATCTTCATGAGTCTTTAGAAACTGACAAACTGTGTGTTTTGTCTAGTTTCCTTCTGATGCCAGCCTTTGCTTTAGCTGTTTGAGGTGGCTTGTTCAAGACTGCAGCTTGGATGGGAATTCATGTAATCAAGGCAGGATAGTTAGGCCAGAGAGTTCTATGTCACTCAACAAACTTATTGCTTGTGGACTTTTTCATTAGCTATATATTCTTATCATATGTTACTGATAACAGTCTGTCTTCAGTAATTTATAGCTGCCATACTTTGTAATATGACTTAAGACCTTCAGGGAGTATTTTTGTTGTTTAGTAATGCTGCAGCTAAGTTCTGTCTGGAAGCTCATGTAAGAGTAAAAGCAGTTATAACTTAAATGTATATCTCTCCTCCTATTGAAATTAAGTTCTTACTGTCCTAGAGCCTTATTTGCAAAAGCCTGTATTTTTAGGGCTATTTATCTTTCAGAAGAGAATTGTATGAGACCTTGGAGATGAGTAATGGCTTTTCTTAATCAGCTTCTTGAAATGCCATTGTCTTGTCTGTCTTTGTAAGAACATCAGCACAGTGGTGGGTGTTTTGTAGCATATGAAACAAGGTGCTTGCTGCTAAGGGCTCGTAATTTAACAAAGGCGCAGCAATCAGAAAAGGGACTGGAACGTACACTAGCACTTGAAATTCAGGGACTGGATGCTTTCTGCACTCAGGACAAGAGTGAGGGAAAGAATGAGCAAACACCAAGAGGACCAGAGTTGCCTTGCCTATGCCAGTGTAATCTGCAGGCAGTTTACATTGATTTGTATGTTCTAGGTTTATGTAGCCTCTCCTTGCTTGCTTATTTTGCTGTTAGATTTTCTTTGATTGCTATCGAAGTATTATGTAAAGATGCAACCTATGTTGGTTTTAATATGCATGGTCTTTGTTTTTGTTGGCTTTTCTGCTCTAAATATCCGTAAATAACCTTTTCCTTGAAACTATCCAGTTAAGGAGCTTCCGTAACAGCCCAACCCAATCAGTTTCCATGTTTCATCAATTCTGACGCCTACAGTCATCATAACCTTTAACCCCATTCCAAATGAGGTACTTCTTTCCTTCCTTTTATAGCAAATCTTTGTGTTTGCTATCAACTCCCTCGATCTTTTATTGTTGGTTGTTTGGGTTTTTTCCCCCCTTTCTGATTTATCCTCTTGTTTTCCTCTGGATTCTGTCAAATCAGTCTCCTTGTTATTTTAAGCGCTCAGTGAAAAACTGGTTACATAGTGAGGCCTCATCTGAGCAAGGAAGAAATAACTCTTAGGTGATGTGTGACTCTATTAATGTACTTGAGAGTTGAGGCTTGCTGTTTTGTCTGCACTGTCATGCGGTCAATGTGTATCCTCTTTGTGTTACAAACTTGGGTCTCATCTCTCTTCTGTTGCGTGGCTGCGTCACCAGTTGCTTCCCATTATATATTTCTGGTTTTGATTTATTCTCATTCTGTGTTCTTTAAGATGTAATCCTCTATTCAACATTTTGAGCTTGTTTTTTATTGAACTGCATCCTATTGATATAAAACTCTATTTCCAATTTATAAGATAAATTTTGGATTTTCATCCTATCCCTCAGCCTGCTTGCACTCCCTTTCCTTGTGCTGATGTTACAAGTATACACTCTAGTCCATCATACAAGTCATTAACAAAATATTGAATAGAATCTGGTAGTCATAGGATGACAAGCAGAGATAAGTGGGGTGCTCAGGGCCGAGAGATGTGGCATGTTTTTCTAAGTAGAGGAAGGAAATACTAGTTTGCTGTTTCCTCTTTCTTCTTTCCTACAGGGCTGGAGATGATACACTTGTTAGCAGTGATGCAAAACTGCAGGATTTAGATTTTGTACAGGCTTCACATCCCAGATTGTTTTAAATTGCAATAAACACCTTTACCTGTATTTTACAGATGCAGAGGACCAAGTCAGACAGCTGGCCAGTGGCAAAGCTATGTGTGTGGCAATGCACCTTCCCTCAGTCACACGGGAAGCTCTCTCCACCGGTCTGCCCCACTTCTCAGGGTGAGTGTCTTCCCTGTGTTTCCATTTGTCCTGCAGAAAAGTTGATGAATTACATACATTGATATCTACATTAACGAGGCATGTTCTCCATCTTGGTTGGTATCCATTAAGTGGCTGTGAATTGGTTAGTGAAACTCATCTTGTTAACAGCAGAAATAAAAGAGATAAAAGGAAAATGATACAGAGTTATCACAATATCCCATAAAACCCCTTAATTTCTTCTCTTTCTACTCACTCAATGTAAATGGGTGATGTATAACAGCTCTGTGGTTGCAAGTTGAGTGTCCATCTCATCTCTGCTATTTATTACACATAGGTGAGAGCTTGATACTGCTGGTTTCATGACTATTGATTCAAGATAAGTGAATATGTTACAGCACACGAATTTATCTGTTGTCCTTCAGCTGCTCTACCTGTTGCAGCAGGAAATATATTATGGGGTTGAGTTCAGTGGTGAGTGCTAGGCTTTGAAAGATGGGGAAGGGATTGTTATACTTACAAAACAAGTGTTAGTAAAGACTTTGGTGCTTTCTCACTGCCTTAGTTTGGTAAGTTCTACTGTTCTGCTCTAAGAGGGAAGGTACTTTTTTATTTACTCTGTTTGCTTTTGGACAATATAATAACTTTTTTAACCTGAATGACAGTACTTTGACCTCAAAGTTAAATGCATCTCAGCAATGAGTTGGCTGTTAAGCAAGAGAGGATGCTGAATTAGAAAATCATAATTAGATTGAAATAGAATTAACCTGAGTATTTCCACATAGTAACATACATTGCAACAAGTACACTTCATAACTGACATATATTGCAACAAGTATACTTCATAATTGTTAAAGACCACTGAGACAAAAACAGGCTTAGAATGGAGAAAAAAAAAATAAACAATGATCTGACTGATACAAGTCTTCAAAGATGTCTCCTCTCTTAAGCTATGAAGCGTAAAGACTTAACCTGATCCTAAAACTAATCCCAGGTATTAGAATCTGTGGCAGAATTGCTATTCGTCAATTCCAGGAATATCTCTATAATCCCCTCTCAAAAGTTTAGAGTAATGGGGTCCTGCTAAGAAATGCAGTTAAGAAAAAAGAAGAAGAAGATACCTTAGTCTGCAGCTGCTAAGTAACCACTCTCACCATTTTTCAGCCAAAGTTTTGATGCAGAGCAGTTCTGGTGTCTCCACCCAGGGAGCCCATGGAAGGATGTAGTTTTTTCTGTTGTGGAGCCAAGCAGAGTTGGCGTATAGAACTGATTTGCAATTTTAAGGTTACCCTTTACTGCTGAGTGCACAGAATGCTGAGGAAAATCACAACAGGACAGCTAAAACACCAACCCTCTCTTTTGTTTCCTTGTGGGATATTTATTGGAGGACTGCTGGGAGCTTCTCCTGACCTGGGAGAGGAGACTGCCAGCAGAGCTGACCTTTACAGAGACATGGACCTGCTTTTCAAAGGGCTATGTGCATGTGCCGCTGCCAGTAAGCTCAACGGGGATTTCTAGATTTTCGTGTGTTTTCTGAACTGCAATATTAAGGTCAGTGATGACCTTTCTTACTGTAGACTGCTCTCTATGGGGAAATTGATGCAATATCCTTATTGTTATTTTGCTGCAATCTCCATAATTATTACAGCTATTTTCTCTAGGAAACAGTGGGATGCACAACACTTAGTCCACTTTCTAGAGAAAATATTCCCTTAAACTGTGCTTCTATTTTGGGAAATGTGAGGATAATATGGAGCTTCAGGCAGATGGAAATTTTTTCTGTCATCAGAAAATAATCACTAAATTACTTTAGTCTAGAACTTGCTGATTTATTTAGCCTAGATCTGTGAGCCTAAGTCCAGACCACCAAGTTCTTCCTCCCAGCTTTGTGAACAGCCTGACACATGACAGTAAATCTGTATTTTGATTTGTGGATCATAGACAGTAGAAGAGGCTCAGCAAGTCAGATTAGTCCCAAGCTGAGTCTGTTATTTTGCTTCTTCGGTTCTACCTGAAATGCTACTGCAGCAGAAGGGACAACTGAGGATGCTGCTGCTGAGGAAGCAGGTACTGGAGAGATGTAGTCTCCTGTTTGTTCCGTAGCTAGCAGCAGCAAATACAGTCCTGAACTGCAGGGTGGGAGAAAATAACTTTTTCACCCCTTCTGAGAGCTTACTATTGTTTGTCTTTGTAAGCATTATAACAAAAAACTTGCTCCTCTCTCTCCCCTCCCTCTCTAGATTTCACATATTATATCATATTTCAGTGGAAAAAAAATAAAGCTCTTTGTTTCTATACTTCCCATTGCTGTTGTTTCTCACTGTGTATCCAGCAAACCTGAAAGCAGGCAGTGGACAATCTCATCTTGTTATGGTTTTGACCCCTTTTCAGTCACATGCACACCCTAAAGGTGTACAACATGACCTGCACTTGTGTTACAACAATCCCAAGCAGTGCTACAGGCTTGGGGCAGAGTGGCTGGAGAGCTGCCTGGCAGAAAAGGACCTTGGGATATTGTTTGACAGCTGGTTGAATACGACCCAGCAGTGTACCCAGGTGGCTAGGAAGGCCAGCAGCATCCTGGCCTGTATCAAGAATAGCGTGGCCAGCAGACCCAGGGAACTGATTGTTCCTCTGTACTTGGCACTGGGGAGGGTGCATTTCAAGTACTGCATTCTTATTTTGGGCCCATGACTACAAGAAGGATATTGAGATGCTGGAGTGTGTCCAGAGAACAACAAAGTTGGTGAAGGGTCTGGAGTGTGAGCCTGTTAACGTTGAAGTAACAGGGTTCTTTTAAGAGGATTCCAATGCACAAACATGAGACCACACCAAAGCAACAATTATATTACACCTTTTATTGTTTTAAGCCTTGATAAGCTGTTGTCCAGCATATAGCAGTGTTAAGAGAGAGCCTTACTAAGTCATGTTTCAAGTATATAGCAATTGTAGGAGAGAAAGCCTTGCTAGGCCATTTTGAGTAATGTAATAGGTTTTGAGTCCCACCAACCCTGGAATCTTCGCAACACTACCAAGCAGTGGGATGATAAGGGTCCCCATGGGAACGGTGAAGGGAGGCAGGTGTCTTCAGGGCATCCCCTGCAGCTTCAAGGGACACTTGATATCTGTCTCCCTGCTCTGCCGAGGCAGCCTCCTTATATCCTGCATCAGGCTCAAGCTGGTGCTGATGCATGTGGGGCCAACAAGTACAACAAGCATGGCTGGACTTGTGAGCTTGATTTGCTAACAGCAGGTGACTTACCATCCTGATTGACTAGCCAAGTCTGTCTGTTACACTATAACAATGTTATGGTTTCTCCCTGACACAAAAGTTAAATTCCCCTGGGAATATTATGGTTTTCCCCCCTCACATGAGGGTTAAATTCCCATGGGAATGTTATGGTTTCTCCCCTCATATAAAGGTAAAATTCTAAGAGGAATGGTGTTGTTTCCTTCTCACATGAAGGTCAGTTCTCATGGGAACAGTTTTTAAGTTTCCTTCTCCCACGTCACCTAGCCAAGGTACTTGTGTTCAACTCACACCATCCTCTATTATCCCTTACACAAAGCCTTATGAGGAGTGGGTGAGGGAACTGGGCTGTTTAGTCTGGAGAAAAGGAGGCTCAGGGGAGACCTTATTGCTGTCAACAGCTACCTGAAAGGAGTTTGCAGCCAGGTGGGTGTTGGTCTCTTCTCCCAGGTAATAAGTAATAGGATGAGAAGAAATGACCACCAGGGGAATTTTCTTGGTCAGATATCAGGAAAAATATCTTCAACAAAAGCATTGTCAGGCCCTGGAATGAGCTGCCCAGGGAAGTGGTTGAGTCACCACCCCTGGATTTATTCAAAAGATATTTAGATGTGGTGCTTCAGGACATTATTTAGTAGTGGACTTGGCAATATCAAGTTGATGGTTGGCCTTACAGGTCTTTTTCCAATCTAAATGATTTCTCATGATGCATGTTGTGGGGCATCAACCTTGAAAGCAAAGGATGTCTGGAGCTTGGGTCACCTCTTGTAATCCCTCTGTCACTTGGTCATCTTTTCTGTTCTCTGGACACTACCAGCACTAAGAAGGAAATGTCTTGCAGTGTGGCTCTTCTAAGCTTGTCCTAATGTTAAAGATGCTAGTGTGTTATGTGAATGTCTCCTTCATGATGTCTGAATATGACTTGACTACAACTGCTTGGTCTTCCTGGCTAACACTGTTGTGAGAGGGTGTGATGCTGTTTGGACTTGTAGGAAGTACATCCATCCTAAGGCTTGGTAATGCATTGGAAGTAAATATAAGGTTACACTATTCTGTTTTTTTGCATTTAAAGTCTGCACACAGCAAATTGATATCTCATTTGGAGCTCTGTTTGCTAAGCACTTCATCTTTAGTTTTAAACTGGTTGTCAGAATGTCAGTTAATACATTAACAGTACTGAAGGTGGCTGTATTAGGCTGTTGAGATGAATTAGAAGGCAAGCTGATGTTGTGCCTCAAACTCTGCTCCATCAGAAGTTTCCTTTCCCCTGTACCTCTGTGTGGAGGCAGATTTGTCTTACTCTTACTGGTCAAGATTCAGAATGGCACAAACAGGTTTTTCTTCTAAGCATGCAGAGTGTACTTTTGCTTTGATAAACCTTTTCTGTGGAGATCCTGTAATGACACTAATGATTCTACCTGGTCTCTGTATGAACTTTTCTCTATTTAATCTCTGTATATATGGAGAGAACTGTTCAGAGCCCTATAGCGAGGGCTACAAAATTATTTTCATTCTAATTCCAGAGCCATTGCCTATTAATATTTGCATGATGTTCAGATTCCACAGTGAAATAATCTCCATCTTCAGATAGATTCTCAGTCAATATGACTGTTTAAGGAAGAGAAGTTGGTTAAAAAAAAAGTCCTCCTAGAATTCCCTTTTGTGCCTTCCTCCACTTTTGATTCAGTATGTTTTAAGACTTTGAGAAATCATCAATGTGATGTATCTAATATACTGTTGACCTTAGTAGTAGTTATACACTGCTGATCAAGGTGAGGTATGTATGTAAAACAGTAAACTAACAAGAATCATCTTTTAAAATAAAGACATTATTGATGTTGCCTCATCTAACATGGCTGTATTTTTTTTCCCTCTCTGAGGCTAATGTTTTCTTGTGCACATCTGTGTGAATCAGTGACAACACAGTGTAGCATTGTTGCCTGTTGTACCTTGGGCAATGTGAAGTTCCTCTTTGTAGTTTAATTCCTTCCACCACAGCTACTGCCTATGGTTGCTTGACATCATATATCACATTCACATGGTGAAGCTGGCATGGTCATTCACTTCACAAGTTATTGCTCTGCAATCTAATTTTAATCCAGTTTTCCCTACTAAGAAGGATTTAAAAATAATTAAATGCAGGAGCTAGTAAAAGTTGTTAGAAGCCAAATTTCTTAAGTTCCAGTAGTGTTCATCCTTACATTTGACAATTCTCTAAGTAGGAGATTACTTGCATAAGAGGGAATGAGAATAATTCTCTTTATAAAAAAAAAAAAAAGAAGAAGAAAATATATTTCTCAGAGGTTGAGGATAGTGTGGGAGCATGTTTGTTCTTTGCTCGATTACCAGTTTGGAGTTTTGTCTTTGTGCTTTTCTGGGAGAACAGCATCTTTTATTCAGGCAGTTGTCCTTGTTCTGACTGACACTGATTTGAAGTTTTTGAAATATAAAGATCTGTAGGCTAGCCAGGCTTTTATTTTTTCCAGAGGTGCTAATATCCACTGCTGAAATACAGTGTGCTCTGTCTTGTGGCTGATCTCATTCACCAGGACTCATCTCTCTTCTTCATGCTATTGTTCTTCCCCAAAACCTCAGGGAGGTGGGTTTCTCTGCAGCTGAGTGTGTCTGAGGGGAGAGATTTCACTTCATAGGATATTTTTAGACATCCTTCTTCTTCAAAAAAACCCCCTCTCACCTACTGAGGCCTGATGGTTTTGAATGGGGTGGAACAGATGGTCTCCCAGTGGCAGACATTAGATTTCCCTGACCTGAGAGCAGCCCAGACTGCTCTTCCCATAAATAAGCCCAAGTGCAGAGTCAAAATCTAAGAGATAGTTAATCCTAGTTAGTGCATTTAATTGAAAGAAAGACTACATTTATCTAAATGTACCTTTCTGACTCAACAGTCTGCTTTTCTGTACAGCTGTATATAAACACCCATTGTACTTTTTTCCTCCTCTTTCCCACTCCCAATTTAATTTGCAGTTATCTTTTATAGTAGATGACACTTTTGTAGATCTTAAAGCAGCTTTGATGCTTATATGCTGAGGTATTTTGCAAATTAATGAATTAAAACACTTTTGTAGGTAGGAGTCAGATTTAGCAAACAAGTCATTAAAGTAACTTGTAATGGATGACACATAGCAGCATAATTGCTGTGATAGATTCTGCAGAGTTAGGCAACAATTGGCCTCTCCAACAATCATGTATTTTTCACTTAATTACAGCAACGTTTTATGGATCGTTTTATGGAAGGGCAATTCTTTCCAGGAATAAAGTATTTATTGACTCTCAAATTCAGGTGTACATGTACATTTCTTGTGACATTGTACTGGTACGTGCAGAAATCCAGGAAACAGTGCTCCATGCTGAGCTGTGTGGATGATCCAAGTTCTGAATTAAATGCCACTTGCCTTCTGAATCTGATTGAAGACATAGAATTTTTTTTAATGCTTGGAGTAGAAAGGAAATGAGGTCTTTTTTTTTTTTTTTTCTTTTTTTTTAATGACGGTGGGGTTTTTTTGATAGAAGCATTTGTTTAACTTAGCTTTGAACCGGTTGTATAATAGCAATGATAATATAGTACGAAAAATGTTTCAACTATAAAATAGTATTGAAATGAGACATACAAATGTTTCAATGTTAAAACAAGTCATTAGGGGATATTTTGCAGACAAAGTCCTTTTTTTTTGCAGGGTACTGAGGCTGAATTTATCTCTATATCCTAATATATAAAAAGAAATTATTTTTAAATGTCTCTGGCCAGTAACTGCTCAGCACCCTCAAGCAGAAGCATATGTTCTTTTTGTTCAGAGTTTGGTAGTGACAGCTATGTTTTAACTAAGAAGACAACCAATGGGATGTATTTTGCTTTCACACACCAGGTAACTTATTTTAAAGCTGACCCTGGTTGTAGCTGGTGGGGTGTTCTCTGTATTTAATGCTACAGTAAGGCACTGTGCATTCAAAGGAATGTCTTTTGGGTAAGCTGGAAAGCCTATGTGCAGACCACTTTTAAACATTTTGATTTAGGTTCCAGTCACAAACCCAAACCTCTACTGTGCAGAGTACAGAAGTCTGCTCAGCCCCAAAACAGCTTTAACCGGATAGATACATTTAATGAGGATACAAAAAAAATTAAGCCAATAGAGTTTTCAAGATAACAAATACTACAAAAACCTTTTCAAGGTAAAATTGCTACTTAGGTGTGAAAGCTGAAAAATGGTCGCAATGTAAATAAAGATACTTTTTTTTCCCTTAAAAATTTGAAATGGTAACACCAGGCATTTATAAGTAAACTGAAATTACTTAGTTTCTGTTATAGTAAGTCACTATGATACCTCTTATATGAAGACTAATATTGACTACTGGTTAAAATATGTAATTTTGTATTTTAGATAGCTCTGGAATACAAATATGCAGCTTTATTCGGGCAAGGGAATAGCTTTGCCACTCTTCTCTAGATGAATATCCTCCTCTCACTTAGAAGGGCAGAAGCTCCTAGGATTTGAAGAATTCTGCAAAGGACTTCAAGGAAATATGTGTTTTGGTCTTGGTATGTTACCATTAGAGGTAGCTGTTTCCAGTCTACAGCTGAAATCACACATATTGCTTGAAACCTGCAGTTAGAGAGCCCTTGTAGTCCATTAGTATTTCATTTTCTGTGAAAACTTGAGAAGCAAAATCCTATTATTTACAGATAATAAAACATATTCATTGAGAGGAGAAAACAGCCTTTACTCCTTAATCCTGCCATAGCCTCATCAGTCACCTACCCTGGTCTCTGGAGAAGCATGTACTGTATTTTTTGAGATTTGAGCTGGAATCGGTTTTTCAGACACTACCTTTGCACCTGTTGCCTGAACAAATTCCCATTGAATTATAAAGAAGACATTGCTGTAGTCTATCTGTCAGGAGATTCAGTTTCCTGGCAGGACTTTCTGCCTGTCTGCTAACTCTATATGGTAATATGTTTTGATACTTGTCAAAAATCTATGGATGATCACAGTTCAGGGGCAACATTGAAAGCCTACTTCAGTCAGGAAGACACAAAGTTGGCTGTGAGGGGCTTTTCATAAACATTTTGCTCCAGGCTATATACGCATCTTGCCACTCTTCCTATGGCCCCCAGTGTCTCCCTCAGCAACTATTAAAATATACAGGCCAACAGCCTTTTGTATCTGGACATGTTCATGGGAATGAATCTCGGCATAAAAAGGGTAAAGGGATAAATGTTTCCATGGCAATACATTTAGAGTGCATGGATCAGAAGCAAAGATTGGTCTTATTGTTACTGTCACATCAAGTGCTGTCAAGTCACATTCAGTGTTCTGTACAGTAATTGAACAAGTCAATTAATCCAAAGGAAAAGTTCTTTCACATGGCCAAGGCTAATAAAAAAGCTGCTATTTAAGGCATCACTTATGAATGGTTGCATCATGGATTTTTTTTTTTGGCTATTCTTGTTTAATATCTAGGGGCTTTTCAAGAATTCCTTGGAAGAAAAAAGTGTTTAATTGCTGCTATCCTTAATTTTCTTATAAAAGGAAATTGTATTCCATCACAGATTCTAGCAATAACTGCATTGGAGACCCTCAGCAAATTTCAATACTTGGCATGAAGGGGGTTTCTTCTCTTCAGTTTATGTAAGGTGAGAAAAATCAAGCAGAAAAGAATCTTTGAATAGTGTGAGGACTTTTGCTTGATTTGCATTTACAGGAAAACCTTTGTTCAGGGTCAGTCCAGGAGTTACCTTCCATCCCAGTGCCTTTTCTATTATCTAGTGTTGGGTGCTTATGGCATTAATATAGGAGTGGACAAATGCAGAGTGGTATCTTTTCCAACTTTACATTCTCACACAGATTTGCAGGAACTTCAGGAAGTTATATATGCACTTTTAATACCCCTTGAAGGATTTCTATTAAATTATCTGACAACTTTTTGAGCTTTGTCCTGGGCTTGACTGATGTCAGGTGGTGTGGAAAACATCCCAGGCCAACTCAGTCCACCTGGGCTGGCTTCTTGGGTAAGTCAGCTCTGGCCTGGCCAGGACAAACTTATATATTCCTTATGTAAATCCACGCTTTCTAATTTATCCCTTTATACTTCCAACACCTTGTGGCACTGAATTCAGCAATTTTATGCCTTTTCTGAAAAAAATCCTACCTGAATAACACAGGATAAAGTGTCAGCACAAAAGCAAAGGAGTATGAACTGGTGGGAATATATTTTAGAAATTAGGACAGTACTAGCAGTTCTAGTCAGGTTGTTATGGGTAGTCTGAAGAAGGAGCATAAAAAGTTTATCTGAACAATTCCAAACTCAATGACTCAGCTATTTTCCTACAATAAGTTCCTCTCTTTTTCTAACTTTTAAATCACTGATGGTACATCTTTCTTGCTACAAAGCATGAAAAATTAGGGAGCACAGCTCCTGTCAACATTAATTATAGCTGTTATGAAGTCAAAAGACTTAGGAAAAAGGCTCTTAAAAAGCATTTGTAACTGTAAAACAAGGACTGATCTATTGTTGCCATTAAGAGCCTCATATTTCGAAATGCACTATAAATCTTACAAGTTGTGGAGAGCTATTATGTATAAAACATCATTTTGGCACCCTGGAAAATTGCCAATTGAGTTTTAGTACATTCCCTTCAGTCTTTGGTTGTGGACACAAGAACAGATCATAAATTACCTTAGGGCATTTTTATTTCCTGTCTCATCAGGATGACTCCTGTGCTGTATTTACCCTTTCAATTGCCTAATTTGTAAACACTTTCCATGAACTCTGTAATTAATTGGCAGGCGAGACTACACACTGGCTGGAAGTAATTGAAGATTACTCTTAATTGTAAGAGCACACTTTTGGTGGATGGTTTAAAATACATATGCAGATTAGAGGCAAATATAAACAATAATTAATGTGTGAATGCAAATAGCACATTGGGTGGGGCGGTGTGCCATTAGATGTTGTCTGGTCTTCAGAACCTCCACGCTCCCAGCCTGCCTTTAGTCTGGGACACAGTGCTGCGGCTGCTGCACCCCAGCAAAGACTCTGGGGAGGTGGAGTATGGTGACATTGTTTTAGTTAATAATGAGGTAACCCACAGATTTAAGGTGTTTCCATGCTGAGCAACTACCCAGCTGAATACCACCTCTGTCTCCTCCTATCACTGACTGAAATAAATCAAATGCTAGAATGGGTCAGCAGGGCTAAGTTAACATTTCTTTGTAGGGTTGCTGTAAATGCTGAGCAGTCCAGGCCTGCAAAGACACCTAGCCACCTTGTCAGCAAGATAGATTATTATGCAGATACAATGAAATACTGACTTAAACCAGTATAAATGAAATTGGGGTTAGCTCCTCTACAACTGGTTGGTTGAAACTGTTGCTTTTTATGTTGTTACTGTACATGCTTTCCTGCAGTGTCTCCGGAACTATATAAGTGATTATATTAGACTATGAATTGGAGGATTTTTTACATCAGTTTAGCCAAGCAGGGAGATTTAAGTACATGGTTGGAAACTGTACATTTGATGTGCTGATGCTAGCCAAACAACTGGCTATAGAAAAGATAATTTTCCTGTACACCTATGAACATTACATACACATTACATCTCCTGTGTACCTTTGGAGATGGATTTGGAAACTTGAGTCCCATAAGAGCTGCTATTATTTTAAAAGACTGCACATTCTTATGCCAAAGTATTCTGATTTTTGATGTTTTCTTCACACTGTTTGTTGGTTTATGGAGTGGTCTGCACCCCCAAAACCTTGCTTTGGTTAAAAAACCCAGATAGCTTCTTTCTATTTAAAGCTTCTAGTAGGGCTAAAAGTGATTCATACAGCACATTAAATTCGGTATTACTGCAAGCGTGGACAAGTAGTGCTGTCATAATTTCCATGTTTTTCTAAGTTTGATTTTCCCTGAAATTGCTTACAGAAATGATTGAAACCTTATCTATGTAATCGTGTTGTAAATACTTAAATGATACCTGCTTGAATTGTATCATGCTGCCAAATAGCTAGAAAAATGTTTCTGTGCAAGCTCAGCAAAAAGGAATAGTGTGTGTGATAATTCTGGTTATACCGTGGTATGTTTGGCTGAGGTAAATTGGTAGATTTTGGCTTTTTCTTTAGTAGTCCTTATGTTGGAAATGCAAACCCAGACATTAAGCTTATGTTTGAGTCAAAACATTGATTTTTGTGATTTATCTGTTGAGAATGCAAATGAAAATCAGAATTATGGAAGAATTATATATTATGAGAGTCTATTACATGTTGGGTAAATTTTCACAGCTTGCTCCATGGAAATTCATCCAAGTTTTATTTTGGAGATTTTTCTGTGAGATAATGGGTCTTAATATGACAAACTTATTTTCAAGACTTGCAGGTTTTTATACCGTGGTTTAAAAGAAAGATGATGATTGTTAATTGCTTCTGTGGCTTATTGAACAAAAGGTATGAATTCTGACTGCAAATGAAACCAAAACACAAAAGTAAAAATAGAGAACTATGCCAACGCTGGCTGTAATATAGCTTGGTATATTCTGCATAAAGAATATCCTTTCAAGAGTTTCTCTTCACTATCAACACTAAAATTAATTCTTGGTTTGAGGAAGGGGAAGTAAGAAATACCTTTTCTGTTTTTATTCCAAGAAAATTTTAAATGTGACCAGAATTACTTGGACCCTTAGTATGTTTAATATAGTATATTTATTAGTGTCATTAAATTTCAAACTATGTCTTCTTTTTTTTTTTTTTTCTATTTTTCCCATCTTACTGCTAGTTTCCTACAGAACTGTTATTGCCTGGGAAAGGTTGCACATCTCTATAGCAGTGTATTATTTCTTAGAGCTAGGCTTATATTAAAAACTGTTGTAATTACAAAAGAAATATTCAGATTTTACTGTTGAAGAAGGCTGGAGCCATGTTAAAAAAGAAAAGCTTACAGAATGACACACCTAGCAGATTAATACTGTATAAACAATATAGTTTCTTGATAGTGGGTTTTTTTTTACACAATCATATGTATGATATGGATTGAAACTTTTTTCCCTCTCATATTCTTTTTTTTTCTTTATGTCCCAAATGGCTTCCTTGGGAATTTATTGACCAAAGTGAACTGAGACCAACCATGTAGCAGAAAAACATATTAAACAACATGAACTGTAGTTAAATAGAAACATTTGAACAGTTTAGGTAAAATATCTGCTTGTATATATATGTTCTCTGAGATAGAATACGTTTTAGAATATGAAAAAATGTGTGCTTTCACCTCATCCCCAAATACCTTGTTGATGTGGAGTCTTAATCACAAAGTGAATTTTAAGTTTGTATTCAAAGTCAGGCACCTGCTATTGGATTATAAAAAAATTATGAGTCATTGCATTAAAAACTTGGATTGCCTTTGACAAGCTGCCCAGTAAAAACTGTTTTGTTAGCAAATTTAACAAGAAAATATCTGAAAATATATAGGGGTGTATAGATAGACAACATTAAGATTGAAAGAAAAATTGCCTGAATTATTCACTGGGCTAAATGTAATAATTAACTATTTATTAATTTGCTTTTGCCCTTATTTTTGTTCTGCTATAAAAAGCTTGATTCTAATCACACTTATGGATATTCTGTCAGTTATCATATAATTTTACTGCACTTGTCAACGTGGAGAAACTAGTAAAATATATTTGACCCAAACACATTACCTCTCTGGATTGGCTGTGAAATCCTATTTGCAAGTACTGTTTTGAATATTTGGTAACTGAAATACAAAATCCAGGTTGAATTGCATGAATCAAATTATTTCAGCTGATAGATCTATCTTATCTGTCTCAATCAATATAGTAGGATATAAATATACTTAAAATATTCAACTTCCAAAACATACATAGTATTCAATGGAGTTTAAACTAAAATGCTGTCACCTAAGAGTGAGGTCATATGAGAGAGGCAAGGCACGAAGGGCTTGTTTTGAATCCAGTGATGCAAGACCTTTCAGCTAAAGTGCCCACCTCCTAGTCCCTTGGCTGGTAAGTTGCCTTTGATTACCACAGTCTTTCTCACCTTGCTCCCCAGTTGCTGGAGGAAGGAAATCTGCATTCTAATGATTGCTGTAGGTCAGGCATGGAATGTATCTTGCTCAAAGTGCTGAGGTATCTGAGGTATCTGCTTTGCTTTGTTTTATGTGCCAGTGCTCAGGTGGTTTGCCTGTTATCTCCGTGGGTGCATGTAGGGAGAGGACTGCTTTCTAAAATATGATATCTAACATGCTGCACAATTCACTGCACACAGTGTATCCAAGACTCCTCTTTATCTCTTGATTGATTTGCTTTCTAAATATAAAAATAACATGTATCTACATGCATTGGTTTGGGCTGAAATTCTATTCAGTAACCGACAATATTAATGGATAAGAATACTGCAAGTTTGCTAAGTTGACAGTACTGGCCATTAGTGTGCAAGTTAGGATGCTTGGGCATCTTGTTTGCAGTTCTGTCACTCGCTGGCATTGGGGAATTGAGAATGTTACTTACTGAGATTTTTCAGATTTTTTTTTTTTGTTTTGTTTTGTTTTTCTCATTATTTTGCTATCCAGCCAGAGAATTGCTGTATATTACATTTAGGGAGTAGCAGCTGTCTTTGGTTTTAATGTCTCTGGCCTCATATGTCCCCAAATGTAAGGCTCAAATAATTATCCTTGCTCTCTGTTTTGGACACTTTAACATTCAGAAATAGCCAGATTCTTCTACAATGCTATTTCATTTTTAGTTTTGGCTTTAGGATACACAATATATCCTAACAGGTTTACTTCGAGAATTGTTCCAAAACTAGGTAAGAAGTAATAAAACTTTGGGTTCAAAACCTACTTGTCAGCAGGAAATGAACAACCATCCTTACCTTACTCAGGCCATTTATGTCGATGAGAAATTAATCGATCCATTGGCAGGGAAGCTGCCACAGTACTGTCCTAGTTTCAAAACAGAGTTCAAACATTTATTAAAAAAAAAAAGACCAATGTGATTCCTCCTGTGAAGGCATATAATACAGCAGGTTCAGAGACTTTCAAATGAGATAAACAGTTTTTATTTTTTCTGCATTTTTTTTTTATTTTTTCTATTTTACTGAGCATATGTTTTGTTTTATAAATGGCAATAAAGTAATATTGTCTCTCACAAGATTATGACTGATTTGAAAAATTCATGGCTTTTCTTGTACTATTAGGAGAGGAGAATTTTATCTCAGGATCTAACTTAAAAATCTCTGGTTTTCTCTGAGATGGCAGTAGCACCGTTAGTATGCACAGTATGCACAAAAATTAACATATTTTTGCAGCTTTAGAGACTCTGATAAACAATCCTTTTGTGGACTGCCCAGCACACCGTGATCTGCACGCCATAGATGTCAGTCTTATTCTACTTCCCATTTCAAAGTCAGCAGCAAAACTCAAGGCATGCAAATTGCAGACAGTGTGAAAATGTTCCTGTATAAATAGTTTCCCTGGCCAATGTCCATATAAAATGAAAAGCAGAAAATATATCAGCATAATTCAGTGGATTACATGGATTTCATGGAATAATTTATTATATGGATTTCATTCTTTCATGATTTTTCACACTGAGTGGGAGCTGCAAACATTTGTTTCTTGCTTGCAGTTCAAAATAGTGGGCTGATTGTTTTTCTTTCATTTTAAAGAAAGATTCATGATTTTGTTACAGGGGAGACTGGTCAAAGTTAAATGAATTGAGATTATGGGTCTGTTGTGTGAAAGTGGGAGTACTACGTTTGTTACAGGTCTGGTTGTGTTCCATACCTGGAACTACCACAAATAGATGCACAAATAAAGGTGGACACCTTCAGCCCAGTCATGCTTATTGAATTACCATGACCATCTCAAAAGTGTTTGGTCACCTTCAATAAGAACTAGCACAACTAACTTAATAAAAGTGTAATTTATTGTAGGAACAGACGTGCAGGTTCTTTGGATTGCTGGTGGTGAACACACTGTCTGCAAGGCACTTGTAAATACAAGAGATCTTGAATAATAACATGTTATAAAAATATATATTGTACCTAAAACATAAGTTTCCTGAGGTAACACCTAGCATAACTGTCTGAATCTTACCCAAAGGCATCCCGATGGCCAGGAAGAGAGGCTCAGTCTGTCAGCTGGTCACAGAGATCAGGATAGTACACAATGGTATCTTCCCTAACATCACCTCTCCCATACACTACTTTTATGTTATTTTTCATCTCTAAGGTGGAGCTTGAGTGACTCTCATTCAAACCTTTAATGTGCTTGGTGTAAAATGTTCTTGCCTTGCATTTAAAGCTACAGGCTAACAAAATTTAAAGTGCATGCTCAGTGAGGAGTTGTACCTTGGAGGTGAGTAGTTTTTGAGATGGAAGTGATGATTTTTTATTATAATTACATTATAATGAGCAAAGTTTACTAGCAGACAGCATTTTGCCAAATTCACGACAGGTTGTTGGCTCAGGGTAGCAAACATGCAGGTTGTTAGTTCCATTTAACCTTCAATTTCCAAAATTATCACAGAGTTTGGCCATGATGTCTCTACTTTTCTCTATCCACTCATGTGTGCTATCTCAGAGTCAGAGACATCAAGCTCCCCTGATTTTACCATCCTTGGAGATTGCCTTGGAACTTAGTGTGAATAAGGATGTTTCAGGACTTTTCTGGTGATAAGGATACTCTTCATATTAGTTGCTCATTCCCCTGGAATACCTCTGTAAATGCCAAAACTCTCTTGGAAATGTGCACATAAGTTTGATTTTTAAGTTACCTTTAGCAGCTATCCCACAGGGTCACATCCAAGTATTCAGGAAAGCTGAAGTTCGTAAACATAGGTTCAATCTACATTCACTGTTTGATGTTCTAGTAATGAAGAACAATTCTCAGCTTGCTCCTAGATCAGGTGAGAAGATCTCACACCTACATAACTCCACCAACTTGCATTAAAAGTTTATTGGATAATGGTCAATTGCAGAAAAAAAGACCGTGGCTTAAGCATTATCAATTAGATCATAAACATTTTGCGGTAGGGGCAATATTTTCATTCAGTATTTGTCAAGTATAACACACTTCTTTTGAGGACAATACTGATCTGTGTCTCTTAGGAAATACTCTAACCTTAGTTTCTCAGATAGTAGATGACCAGCTGTGAGTAGTGCTGCAGCTTTAAGTAGCAACTTTACTTTTCCCCCGTTTCCATTTTTAATTGCTTTCTGCCATGCAACTGTGCATTTTTAAGCTTTAAAACCAAGGGATTCAGCCATGTTTGGTGTATAATGCTGTATTTCCGTATGATGCTGTCTTAGGTTGATGCATTACCTAGTGGATACAGACAATATGGGAGTCATTGTGGGATTTTTACTCTGCTACTTTCAGCGGCTTCTGCAAAAACTACATTATTGTGCTAAGTGCTGGCATCATTGTCAGATACAGTGTGGACTGCTGACAGCCTTCTCAAATCTCTTTTGTTTTCTATGTTTGAAGCCTTGTAATTGCAAGGGTTTTCCATTCCAAAGTGAACTAACTGCCTCCTTAATCAGTGTGGTGGCCTTCACCGTTCCCATACAAGAGATGAGGTGAATTTCAGATATTTAATTTGAAAGATAGTGATATCATCCTTCCTTAGTTGGTTCACCTTATCAGGACTATTCATTTAATTTAATGAAAATGCATGTTAATTTTAATCTGTGAAGGCCCATCCTCACACAAAATCATCCTCGTTCTTGAGCACCAGACATTCTATAGTTAACCTTCATAAGAATAAACTTAAAGTATGTGTGCAGGGAAGAATTCAGCCGACTCTCTTCAGAGTTTTCCCATTCCCAGCAGTCTGGTGTTGCTTTCAGATATCCAGATTCCTTTGCTTTCGTTGGGTTTTGGGAGTTGATGAAACCAGGCATGGAGTACTGACTGATAAACCAAGAATATTGCAGTATAAAACAAGTGGCCTGTGATTTCTGGAATTTTACGTATTTCTCACTTCCATTCTCCTTCCTTCTTTGTATTTCTTTGGTTGGTTGGTTTTGTTTATATATATTTTAAAAATCCACACAAAACAGAGTCTTTCATTTGGGCTCTGGGTTACACACATAACTAGCTGAAAGGGAAATTTGACTACGAATATTGAACATGGAATATATGTGAAATCCTGTCCTGATTGAGTTTAGTAGCAAAATTTCCCAGTTCAGTAAGGCTAGGCTTTCAGCACAAATTCACATCCTCCCCCTTCAAAAACCTTGCTATGTTAAAATATCTCTTTTTAAAAAATAAAATAATAAACTGAATCTATGTACTTTGCTTTCCTTGTCAGGAAAGGGACAGAATTTAGTTGTTGACCACTAATTTTTAAGGCAATGTAAGATGTTTATTTAATCATGTACAATATTTTTTGTACTAAGAAAAACCATGCCTGGCAAAAAACCCAGAACACCCTGAGGAGCTTTTGTTATTCAAGAGCCTGTGTTTCTTTTCTACAATTGACACAATCATAGCTGATAGTAAAGTTCAGAAACCAGATCACCAGTTGAGTTCTCTACTTAGCAGCAATTGGCATTCAGTTGATCTTCATGCCTACTTGAAGCTGTCTGCCTTGTCTCTCCCCCAGTGTGTCTCTCTCATCTTCCCATAAAATGTCATTTTGAGCACTATGGTCAGGACTGAAATTTCTTGGAAAATCACTCTTCTCAGCACCTTATAAAATAATTGAAGGAATAAATATTTCAAATCCTATGACAACCAGTTTACCACTCAGTATCTAATAGGTCTTTATGAGCATACTGTACCTTATGACCATTATTAGGACATTTTATTCTTAATGTCCTCTTTTTGTGTGTGTGTTTCTAGAGTATGATCACCTTCTCTATATCTTCTAAGTTTTCAATTTTTATAACCTCAGATTTTTACCTTCTTTTTGAGTTTTGTATAAAAAGGAAGTAAGAAACGTACAAAAAATTGCAGTTGAGCAGCATTTTTTAAGTTTCCCCCTTTTCTAATGATATTAAAGCCATCGGTTAATTGTCTTCTATTAATTTTTCTTCTCATCCACATGCAGGATATGAAGATTTTCATCCCAATTCTCTCTTAAATTGCTGATTTTAGAAAAATATTTAAACTTCTAATATTTCTGTTTTAAACTTTGTGGAAAGTAATTTTGACATCAGTCTTTTCAGTCTGTTTCAGTCTTTTGCTATTTCTGTAGGATTAGAACTAATTTACTATTTGTTTGAAACTAAGAAGTATTATCTTTCCTCACCAAGTGGCATGGTTGGAAATAGAGGCATGAAAGACTGGATAGAGGCTTCTGGGAATGTACCTTTTTCATTTCACTTAGCATTCATTCCAGATAACCACTGAAATGAAGTTTTATGCACTAGTGATATTGTTGATTTGAATTATGGATGGATAAGATATACTATGTAACTTGAACTGTAGTTGTGGACATCAGTAAAAATGCAAGGGAAGATGGAAGATATGGTAAAGGCTTTACCATAAACAGGAACACAGTGAGAAGATAAACTTAAGCTGGCATAGGGTAGCAAAATGACCCTTTCCACCCAAGTTCCCCTTAAATGAATGCAAGGTGTACTTCTGTCTGTGATGTATGCTGGCAGAGGGGAATTAATCTTATTGGGCCAAGAAGCTGTGCTGGTAGAGGAGAACATATAGCTAATTATTTATATCCATGGAAACTGATCTTAGACACCACAGATCGTCTGACAGCTGCTGTAGTCGTCTTTCTGTTCAGGAAAAATGTTAAAAAGAAAAATGGGTCTTCCACTATATGTTGCTGTTAAATATGAAAATTCAGGCACCAACATTAGGTATTAAATTTGCTCTAGAATAGGCAAGTAGTATGAAACAAATTAGTGGTGTCAAGTATAAGTGTTTGGCAGTTGGAAGTTGTAAATTTAGGTAATATTTTTGGTCCAGTTTGGTTATTTTGTTTGTTTGTTTGTTTGTTTATTTTTTGGTTTTCTTTTGTAACAGTCCTCAAGATGGGAGAAAGAAATGAAGTGATGGGGGAAGGTAACTGCAAGAATTACATTCAGCTAATTCACTATTTGGGGCTAATTTACAGTGATGAACATAATTTATTATATTTGCCTTTCAGGCTTTAAATGAAAAGCTTGTAGTTGCTAATATCTGGATATGCAATTCATGGTCTCTTTTATCTTTTCAACTGGGATAAGCCAGGACAGATTTATTTTCTGTGTCTGGTACTCCCTCCCCCAAAACCCAACAAATCAAAGAACACTCAAATCAGAGCCTGTATTTTCTTCACCTGTATCCAACACTCTTCCTCCTGTAGCTTTTCCTTTTGAGTGTAAGGATCTTGCAAGCGGCACAGGTAGTTTCTGAGATATGTTTCACAGTTCTCTGTCTCCATTTAGCACAAATGAATGAAACTGGTAGGTTTTGGTTTTATATGCACTCTGTAAAGTTTCTTTATGGGTTCACCTTAACTCTTGACTGAGGCAAAAGGAAGGACTGGGGTTTTGCACTTCTTTCTCACCCAGTAATGTCCCTATAGTTATGGCTGAATGAAAACTATGGTTATTGCTAAATAAAAGAAAATCAGGCAAGAGTTTTTGCCTTTAAGACTGAGTGGTGTTGACTGGCTTATGTAAACACTGCTTAGAGATTTCTCCCTGGATAGCAGACTCTGGAGAGCTCTTTGCTGAGTTTTAAAACAGATCTAAAATAGAATAATGAAGTCATGCAAATAATTAATGGTCTGGTAGTCAGATTTGCTCCTTGGCTGCCTTTTTTTTTTTTTTNGAGCTTATAAGTTCATGAGCCCTGGTTAGAGTATGTATGACCTACAGACACTAAGGGGCATCCTACTCTTCCATTATAACATCACTCGAGTAGAAGGAAGAATTAGATCTCGTGTTTGTCCAAAGTTATACCTTTTGGAGAAAGCATTAATGAGCTGTGCAGGAATAAATGCTGTTGTCCAAAAAAGGATGGGTTTATAACATTAGCACTAGAATTAAGTGTTTAGAAATATTTGAAAGTATAGAAAAACATTTATTTGAAATATATCCTGAGTGAAACCAAGCCTTTTTCTGACATGTTGATAGCTGTGTGGGAATCTCTACATCATCACTCAGCTGTGAGCAGCCTGTACTGTGACTCACAGGTGCCCAGGATGACTGGTCATCAAAAACTGCTTGAAAAATAGATGAAAAGATTTTTTTTGATGTTCATTAGTGTGTCCTCTATATACAATCCTGGAAAGTGACCAAACCACCGTGAGTAAAACAGCTTTATAACCCAGTGTACACTGAGCAGCTTTGTTCCCCACAGAAAGCGTAATTTCAGGGATTGTTAGATCCTGGATACAGGAACATTTGGTACAGTGCACGATTCGTATTAACTTTGTTATCATCTAAGTCTTTGTGAGTCATGCTATTCATCCCCAATGACTAAGCAGCATATTTTTGAGATTTTTCTTCTTTAATTTAGAAATACAGCATATAAATATTAATATGATGAAAAGAATGTTAAAAAGTAACTACTGGTACCTAATATTTCCTGTGTGAGGGAAAGATACATAACTGGAAATTTCTTTATGGAACAAAGACATACAAAAATCAGCTAGATGAGAAAAAGCAAAAGCAGAAAAGGCTATATTGCTCCCTGGGCAGAATCTTTAAATGCAACTGGATACTTTTTGACAGATACATGTGCTAGTGCATCTGTGAATTATTTTGACTTGACACAGAAATGACTGGATGACTCTCTACAGCTGTTGGTGTTCTGCAGCTCAGCCAGACGATTTTAATTGGTCCCTTCTATCTTTAAAATCTAGAAGGAAAAGCTTGTTCTCATTAAGTCGTGAGAGTTACTGTCAACCTCAGTACAACTGGGACTGTGCCATATGAATTGATGGTAACATATATGTGAATATTGTATAAATGTCCTATTTTGATGGGAAATGTTCTTTATTGCATGCCAGAAGTTTAACATTTTAAAATTTCTTTGTTTCTTTTTCTGGAAAGTTTTTTAAATGTTTCTGGCACATTTACTTCTTAAGAATGCTGAAGAGGCTTGGTTGTTTTGATAACAAAACAACCGCAGCATTAACTGGCTACGGTTTTGGAGAATGTTCTTCTTCTTGAAGTTTTCTTTATAGCACTGAGCTCTACAGGAGAAGCAAGAAAATGCATTGGAGAAGAGCGTGAAGGAGATCTTGCAGGATGAAGTAACTATAATTCAGAGCAGGAAATACATACCAGCATATCACATCTGTTCTTACTATTTATGCTGTTGACTTAGAGAATTTGAATGTCAGAAACAGTGTTTTAAAGAATATCTTTTTGCAAGTGTTAGTACTGTCTCTGATAGTTTTTAAGTTCTTTATGCACTTGGATTATGGTATATTAGCATGACTCTGTGGTTTGTAGATCCTATTTGAATGAGAAACCATTTAAGGAGAGAATGTATCTGAGGGTGAAAAATTGAAGGATGTTGATAGCAATATTTATTGCCAAGCTTACTATAGCTAGTTTTTTATAAATCCCTTTATCAGTAGCTGATTTTAAACATCAACTGGAAGCATATGGCCGGAGTGTGTTTTGTTCCCTCTGTAGGATTCAGCTATATCTCTGTGTAGTGAGAAGACAAAGAAATACATGGGAAAAAATATATAGGGGCTATAGGAGGGGATAAGCATCTTCTGAGAGGGGAGAGGAAAGAAACAACTAACCAGAAGGAGGCTTTGGAGCATGCCTCTGTATGGTTAAGAGGTGCCTTGTGCTGTTACATATACTTTTTTGCATCGTGTCTTACAAACGGACATCATCTTTCTGTGTATGTGGCAGCAGCTGGCTGTGCCACTTCCGTCCCTCCTGGCTGCTTCAAGCACATGCTGGAAGAGAATGGGAATTCACTGTTTGAAGGTTGATGAAATTGAAACTTATTTGAGACTTTTGTTTCTTCATAAATCAACCCAAAAACCTGCCTTCCAACTCCACATGGAGAGATGGAGGAACAACCTGTTCCCTGTAAAATGCAGATTAAAATCAGAAACATTCAGAAAAGAATTGGGATGATCAAATAACCAGCCTCAGTAGCAGGGATGCCTGCCACTCTGATCACCATGATTTATCAATTCCCCTGTTCTTTGCCAAAGTAATTACTGGAGAGAGCAGTTTATAAATGAAAGAATGAATTTCTGGGCTAAGAATATCACTGTAACACAGCATAAACAACTAGGCCTTGAGTTTCTAGGGGTGGTTAGTGTCTGGTATTTAATTTCTTATGCCTGTTCTATGGCTAATTAAACAGCTAATGGACTGATTTGTATTTGGGCATGGTCTCATTAAACAGTGAGACTTAGCCCTACAAGGCAGTAAGGTTCCCATGTTGCTTGTGGTCTAGCAAAAAAAAAAAAGGTGTTAATGCGTAAGGCTGGGTTTAATTTTGGTTTACGATATTCCTGTAGTTCAGCCTCACATTTGGTAATACAGTATCATTCCCTACTTTTTCACATTTGTCATTTATCAACTTTTGCAGCAGATCAACTTTACCTATATCTTTCTTTTGGCTTTTTAATTAGGAAGTTTGAAAGTATCACTACTTTATCAAAGAAATTATAGGAGATGCCCAAAATTTTCTTACTTGGGTGCTTGGAGGTAAGGGATCTATCAGTCACTAGACTAGTAGTAAAAGCTAAAGGTATTTTTGAGTTGTCCCACTCAAGAAAGCAATCATACTGGATGATGTCCTTCCCTGACTTTTTGGCAGAAAACCTAATAACCATGTATTCACATGAGAAAAGTCTGAAATTTTGTCAAATCATGAATATTTATCAGGTCACAGAGAGATCCGTGGCCAAATTCCAGCTGATTATATGCTAGTTGAGTAAAATGCTCCATTGTGCTTTTGTGGGCCAACAAGGAGAGGCAGCAGCTGGTTGCATATGGGCATAAGCAGAGAAGATGGATAATTGTTTACCAGTCAGCACAGACTAATCAAGGTTTGATGGAATACACTGGCCTGGCCAGGGAGAGGGTGGTTTTTTGCATGGCACCAGGAATGCAACTGGCATGAGTTTGGCACCAAATTAATTGCTCCTATGTCTTGAGGAACTAAATCTATAGAGGGGTCTGATTAGCTTATCGTTCCAAATTAGAATGGGTATTTGAACCTGTGTAAATATTAACCAGTGAGAAGTAACCTTGTCATACCACTTGTGTTAAAGCTTGAAGGGGACAGGGCCACAGGGGGTTCTAGGAGAATGCTTGAACTGGTCTGAAGCAGTGTGAAGGGATGACAACAGCACTCAAACAGCTGGGATTATTAAAAGAGGAATAATTACCCTCTCCTGTATGATATACTGCCAAGTGGTTTCCAGATGAGCTAATAACATTGCAGTCTAATTAGAGAATGTCCCTTACATCTTGTCTGTCTTACTCGGTGGAAAAGATAACAGGATGAGTTTGTGCTGTAGGGCTGGTGGAAAGGGTGAAAGATAATTCCCCTATTTCATAAACTGTTGAAGCTAAAGCCAGTGACCAATTGCAGCATTTATGTAGCAGATGGCATGACTTCTTAAAAGCTTGTTTGATGCAGTTTTGGCACTACTGTGTTTCTAGTTGAGAAATCTTTGAAGCTCTTGAAGCATTAAAGCTGTCAGCTGGACTAAATGACTGTTTAATATTTTTTTATAGAACAGTCCTTTATCTGAAAGATGCCTTCCCCTCTCCCTTCTTAATAATAAGTGATTTGTGTTTCTGTAATAATTAGCTCATATTCCATACTTTCATAATTTTTCTCATTGAGTTTTGGTGATATCCTTGGACTCAGGGGCTGAGGATTTGCTGTTTAAAAATGAGCCTTCCCAAAGTGTTAATAGAGGTTGTCAGTGAAATTACTCCATTGTCTTGTAGAACTATTTATACCCTAGCCATTGTGGCTTGAAGAAAACAAAAACCCTTAGAGTTTAACCACTGTTTACCGCTGTGTAAAATAATTATGATAATATATACAATTTAAAAAATTGAATCAGACTATTATTTTCAGTTGTTGAAGAGACTGATCAACCAATGTCTATGAAAATGTTGCTTAATCTCAATTTATTTTTTTTTAAAGAAACTATGTTACACTTCAGATTGTTTTTTATGGTAAATAGTGATTCATATTCATGGAAAATCTTTTTACAAGAATTCAAGAGAATTTTCATAACCAGATCATGTAGGTTCTGGAAAATAAACCCAGTATCTGCAGCATTCACAAATAAATTTAAAGGAAGAACTACAAAACGGCACGTATTTTATGTTTCAGACTATTTTTTAGTCTTAATCTTTTAGATTTAATTTTGAATCAGTTAGGAACTTTGAACTCAGGATCCAAGATTTGAAGCAAATGAGAATTCTACTCAGCATCATCTACGCAAACATCAACTCACGTGCAGGAAATTAATAGAAATGTTATCAAGCCTTTAAAATGTTTTAATATGGTACGAGTGTTGGCAGCCGAGGTATATCATAGCAGTCAAGCCAATATAAATAAGTTGGTCTGTCAGAAATGTTTGGGGAAGTTTCTCCATAACAGGTTTTTCAATTAAAAATATGATCAATCATTTTTATATAATTTTAAAATATTTTTTCTTATTTTTGACAAAAAAACAACCCACAACCAAACTTTTTTTTTCTACCAGGAACAGCATACTGATTATTTAACTTTGTATTAGATCACTTGAACAGAAACAGCTCAGTTGATTAATTCAGAAGGGTATGTCTTGGATCACTTCAACGTTGAACTGAATCTTTCTGTGTTTCTTTGGTGTACTATGGGAGTTATGTTTCAGATGCTGTTTTTTTCCAGTTATTCAAAGCTCCTCCACAGATCTCACATAAATGTGAAAATCTCTGTTCTGATCAACTCTTCCAAATAGAAATTTCATGGGTTTTGTCTGTACTACTACAGATAAGGCTTTAACTCCAGTCCAAAGAACCCCACTTTAGCAGGTTCACTAAGTTTTAATGTTTCCTGAGAAACTTGGGGAAACACCTGCTAAAAGCCAAACATTGACATTTCTTAGAGAAAAATGAAAACTGGTATTAGTGTTTGTTTTCTTTTCCAATAAAGAAAAAAGGATTCGTGTTTAGGCCTACAGCCAGAAAAGGCCTTAAACACATGTTTAACTTCGAATTCATGAATAGTCTCATCAAAGTCAAAACATTAATTTTTTATCCTCAAAATCTGTGGCTTTTTTATAATTGGCAGTTGCAGAAGAGACTGATGAATTAGAAGTAGATTTGGTATTTAATAAAAACTCTTCCCTCTTTTTCTAAAAGAAATTTGTTAGAATTTCATACAGTCTGAAAACTTTGGCCAGATTCTCCATGTGTGAGACATCTTTTTATTGAAATTAAAGCAGAAAACATGGTCCAAGTCTGTTTATGTAAATATCTAGACAGCTGTCCTGTCTGGGTTTATTTTGTTTGCTTGGGTTCCCTCCCGCCCCCGCTTATGTCTTTTATCTGACTAGATGTTTAATGTGTCTGTTCAGTTTTGAATATACTCAAGTACTCACGGATGTGATGACATTTTTAACCCTTCTTTGATTCAGTGATTCAGGCATGTTTTGCCCCTGTGGTCATCTCACGCCACCTTTGGTAACTCACATTCTGAGTTGTCACTATGCTTTCCAGTAACAAAGTCCTACATACTAGTGACATCTCCTCCCTGACAGTTTTTTTTCTGGTTAGACCCGATGTAGTTGAAGTGTCCAGGCTTCCAAAATATAACACAGTCCTTTAGAAATGCAGTTAATCTTGTCCTGAGGAACTGTGATGGAAAATTCAATCTCACTCAGGCCAGGTGTAGGCTATTGGTAATTCTGGGGTGTTTTCCCATATATTTGCTTTTCTTAGTTTTTCATAAGGTCTAGGTTAATTGATGTGGGTAGTCTAAGCAAATGAGATGCATATACACCAACGGAAGGTCCCTGTGGCATGGAGTACTGAGCATGCCCATCACATGCCATGTTAGACTCTCCGTGCTGTCCATTTTCTCTGTCCTTTACTGCTGGATAGGTCAGGCAGGTTCCCAGCTCCATCCTTACACTAATTGTCATGATGGGAGCTGTCTTACCTGGCAATTTGTGGATGGATCGAGCACACAGTTCTGTGGCTACCCTAAGTAATGGCATACTTGTGGTGATAGGTTTTGCAAGCCTGGACAAAACCAAGTTTATGACCATGGCAGTAGACAGCTTGTTAATGGTGTGAAGCTCTTCAGCTTTAAAGAAAGACCTTTCAGTTAGCAGCAGCAGCAAAAATTAGGGACAAGGTCATGGGGGGTGGAACCATCAAGTGGAATTAGTGTTGTTAAAATCCTGTTACAATTGCTATACTCTAGGAGCATGCTCAAATTGGTGAACTTAGGTTTGGACTATTCTGATGCTCTGCTTTGAACAAGGGGGTGAGGGTGTGGGTAGAAATCCATGCTTGGGAAAACTTGGAAAAAATTAACACTGTGTTAGAAACCTGGCGACTCTCCCACTCTGTGAGCCACAGTCCCAATGAAATGATCAAAAGAAGATTCCAGCTCAGTTACATATTATCTCTGACTACACTGCGAGTGCTCTCAAGCTCTTTGTTATTTAGGCTTAGGTTAGGAGAAGGGCATGCAAAAGGGTTGAGGATTATTTTCTGAGTGTGAGCCAGCTTCAGTACTCAGTGGTCTGCTTTATATCCAGGCACTCATCTCTCAAGAATATAGATGATTTCGTATTATCAATTTCCTTGCCTTCGATATTGAAAGAAAGAAAGAAAAAAAAGGCTTTTCTGCGAATTTGAACATCTAATGGTACTTCGAACTGAATGACTCCAGTAGATGTCACTGCGGGCCCCTGAGTCACAGCCACACAGTTTGTAGCTGTTTGCCGTGGTGTCACATACCTGCTGTCAGCAAGGCTCAAACATTTTGTGAGGATGGTTCCGAATTACAGCTGTCTTGCTATTGCTAATTTCAGCTCTTTGCTGAGCAACGTGAGGACAGATATCTGCCAGTTTGCTTCTCCAGGTCGACAAAAAACATGAAGCCGGGAGGCAGCGTAGTTTGTGATCGACTGCGGCAGAATGCACAAGGACAGGGATCCCTGTGGAGTGCAAGAGGTAGGCATAGGCTATCATCAGCAGGGTTATGAGCAGTCCTGGGCAGATTCATATGGCCTTAGTGCTGCAGCAGAGATACAACAGCTTTGCTCAGTGTGGCAGCAGAGTCTGGTCGTACAAATATAGAACTTAAAAAACCAAAACCCAACAAAACCAAACCAACAAAAAAGAAAAAACACCAACCATTAAGAGTTTTCTAAATATCTTGTTTCCAGGGATCCTGAAATGATTTTTTTTTTTAATCGCTTTCTTTGATTGTTTTGCACTGAGGATTTTCTTGGGAATTTGAATAGGAATACTGGACGCAGAATGAACCTGACAGTATTTTGTGGGCTTTGAGTTTCCTTAAATAAGATAGGAATTCATAACCTGTGAGGGAAGACAAAAGTATAGTCAAGGAACAAAGATTGAGCTGAAAGTGAAGAGTGGGCACTGCTGTAAAATAGAAGGAAGAGGTGGAAATATATCTATGATATATGATATGTAACAAAAAGTAAAGGAATTATTAAACTATTTGTTGTCCCTGAGCGTCTGAACCTATGAATGACTCTCCAGGAGTCTCAGAATGTGATTTTTACAAGACTTGAACTAATATTCAGTCCCTTGTCATAGTCCTCCACTTTTTCTTTATAAATTTCTTTCATAGCCTGATTTTTCCTCACTCTATCCTGGTGCTAATGCAGAAGTGAGAGAGCTCGGCCTGGCCCAAGGAGAAGCTGTGGCCTTTGATGGACTTTTCAGCTATGTTCTTTCATTTGTTGGTCCCCAAAGTGAAGCTCTAAAAAGAAGCTTTATTACTCATATGAATTCCAAGGAGAGGGCACTTGTTTGAAGGAATGAGTTTGAAGGTTTAACATGAAGAATTTTAGTCCAAATGACATAAGTTTATAACAAATAAGTAGAGTCAGACAAGCTTATTACAACTATTCAAGAAACTGGATCCAGACTGAAGCAGAAGTTGTGTTAATTTAACATACTCTTTGTTGCAGATCTACCCCTGTGGTATGAGATAACAATGTTTGGGTAGGCAATGAGAAAAATATGTTCAGCATCTCTAGGCAGTATGTATTTTCACCTTTGGGAGGTTGAGATCATTGAAAGTACAAGCAGCAACTAGGTAAACACTCTTACAAGTTAGCGACAGGATATGCTATATTGCGTATTTCTCCAGATGTTCTTACAACTGGCTATCCAGTCCTAGCATCTAAGTTGTTAAGTATGACAAAAAAATAACGTTGAGATTTACAACTGTACAGCTAGACATAGGATGAATACTTGCACATTAACTACAAATGGGCTTAGAATAAGTTTCTGCATGCAGTGGTGTAGTGGTGATCTTGTAGCTTTTACTAGGTGCATATCGAGATTCTTCTGTGAGGTAGAAACTTGTGTGTTATACAGCTAAAGACAAGGAGTTTTATTTTTGCAGTTACATTCTGGCTTTCTGCAGCACGTGCCTGGAGGAGAATCATCTCTGCTGGGAAAATTTCTTGCTTCACTAGAGCCTTCCTGGTAGAGAGATGTGCAAAGACGGGTACAGGTTGTGTTTGCGTGTATGGCTGTCCTCCAGGTATGAAAATCCTTAATGACCTCCAAGGAATGACTGGAGTTAAAGCTGTCTGGCAGCAGAATTTATGTGCGCACAGACTGCAGCTGGAATTGAGTCAAGAAGGTGAAATGATTTCCTAATTTGTCTTCCTCTGTTCCTCTGTCATGCAATCCCAACAAGCTGTGGTCTCACAACAGCCTTAGCTGAGTCTGAAGAAATCCCTGAAAGCACGGGGGAGCTTGTGAGTTCATTATGCTATAAAGATCTATAAAGGTTCAACTTCACTTTTAGAATTCCCAGTGACCAATTTGGTGTCAGCTCTTCCCTGATATTCATAGCCTTTAGTGACTCTTTATGCTGATTATCAGTAAGAGCGTGAAGAAAGAAGGCTTGGTTCATCCTTAGCAGTGTTAGGCACTGGATACTCTTAAAGTTTTCTTCTACCTTTTTAAAACATTCATAATTTTTATTTCCATCCCCTGTAACTAGCTCTGAGATAAGCAATGAAGAGAGAGGATGGAGCTTTTGAAATCGCTGGCTGGTTCTGCAGCTTCTAACTCAGCCACTTAATGACTACTGCAGTAACATATTGACTATTACACCAGATTCTCAGCTCATCTAAATCAGCAAAGCTGCAGTGGCTTTAATGGAGATAAGATGTTTTGTAGCAGCTGGAGATGGTGCTCAGAGTATTGCCTAGCCCAGACCTCAATCTTAATTGTCTAACTTGGGTCATTGAAAGTAGACTATGTGCAAGGTGTCTGAGCTAATAGTGAAGGAGTAATCATAACACTTGATTCCCCTGAATTTTCAGCACTTAATTTCTCAACTGTGATATTGCTTTAGTGTTTTTTCAATACCACCAGTCTTGTACAGCTGCTTTATGCTACCAGTATCTCAGAGCTGTATCCTGCCTTATGCCATTGCTGGCCTTTGCTGGCTCTTGAGGAGACCAGGATTCCTGTCAGATGTCAGATTTTCATTTTGGAAAACACTGAGCCATGCTGATTTAGACAGTGCAATTCTAAGCGCTTTCCTCGTGCACTTTGTCACAGAAAGCTTGTGCTGGAGGTTCTCAAATAGAAGCCCTTGAGTAAAGCTATAATCCTAGCTTGGAGCAAGAGGCAATAGACCTGTCAGTAATACAGTGGCATGGGAAATGCTGCTGTAATTAAAGTTCACTCAGCTTCTCCTTTATAAATCTCTGTAATAGAGGCTTTGTATGCTAGTGCAGCCATTTTAATTTATATTGTTTTGAAACAAGGTAATCAGATTGTCAACTTTAGTGTGATCATTTCTCCATGAACAGATTTTGCAAAAGTATGCTTAAAGCCATCAAAATGAATTCTTCTGTGTGGTGTTGTAAAATTAACAAGAATGATTTTTAAACCTGCCGCCCCAAGTTGTTTGGGAAGCCTGTAAGCTGAGATGCAGAATGAGAAGACTGCACATAATGGTGAAAAATTAGTAATAATTATTTTCCTTTCAGAGGGTAACATTTGCCCTAAACGTAGCAGAAGATGTGTTTGATAGCTCATAAGTTGTTTGGGTTTTGCTTTTTTCTTTTTTTAAAAAAAAATAAATCTATGTATGCTGGTTTGCATTTTACAAAATGCATAAAAGATCTTTATTTTGGAGGTTATATACAATACTGAGCTTTTTATATTTTCACATATCCTATAAATACTACATTTTAAATAGCTGTTGGTATGAGTATTGGCCTAATATCCTATTGAAGTCATATGCTAGGTGGAATTAAATGTAAAGCTTTTAAATATTTAATCTCAGTATTATTAATTTTTTTCAAGGGTAGAGGGGGAAAAAAAGACAAAACCTATGTACTATGCCTTCATGTGAATGTTTGTTTGCTTGAGTGATTTCTATAATAAAAACCCATAGAGAAATGAAAATCTGTTCAGTTTGCAGCAGGAGAAATGGCAAAATTTGCCACACGTCATTAAAAATGAGTAGTTCTTCTGGCTGAAGGGTTGGCCTACTGAATTATGATATAAAGACTTCACAGTCTCTCAGAATTTTGCCTCTGGGAAGAAGTAGAGGAAGTATTACTACCTTTTTTTTTTTCCTTCCCATCTCTCTCCCTCCTCCCCCCAGCTTAATACAGTCTCAGCTTGTCCTACCTATTTTTAGGTAACATTGGTTAACTCATTTTGAATTATTTTCAAGTTCATATTTATATCCAGAAACAGCTACAATTTAGAAATAATGGGAAGCACACAATGCTGTTTAAAAAGTTGAAATGGTGTCTTGAGAATAGAATGAATGTTAGGTGTTTTGCTGCAAGCTGCCCGGATTAGAGAGGGTAAGAAGACAGCACAAGTCAGGGGTGCAGTACAGATTTGCTGGCAAGCCCCTCCTCGGGCAGGTAGAAATAGAGGGAGCTTTTGATAACAGGTGCCTGAAGTGAACTATTTTGGGAAAAAATATTTTAAAATATGCTCATAACTGTGAGTACACAACCTTTGGCTAATACTCAAGTATTATTAAAAACTTGACACTCCCCTCCTCCCCTCTCATCCTGTGTTGTCTGGAGGTCAAGTGCTATTAAATGTGCTTCCTTGGTACCATCCTTACTAGACCTGTGAATTACTATGTTGTCTGGAACAACAAGTTTCATACAAATCAGATGGGTATGTAAGAAATGAGCCATTTTATTTCCAAGTCAGGTAACCCTTCTAACCCCCTCCCCATACTCTATTCCCAGACTCTTCTGTTGACCTCATGTTTGCAACAAGACATTGCAGCACAGTGCGTGTAGGATACAAGGAGTTAACCAGGCATTGTGTAGGACCCTGCAACACACACTTATTAAGACCTGGTGTCTGTAAAGTCACATGGGATCAATCGGTCCTTACTCAGCTTGGCAGGAAACAGGGACAAGTCAAAATCACTGTTTCTTTTCAATCAAATTTTGATTCTAGAATAAATGAAATGAGAAACCGGTACTTCAATGATACATTCTGCTGGAACCAAGGGGTAGAAGTTTATTTTGTGACTCAACTACTTGTGTTTTTCTTGCATCTTCCCTTTCTCATGTACCAACGTGTAAAGACCTCAAGGAAGGACCTTTTCTCCATGTCATTTTGTCCTCTGATTCCCTCCTCCTTCAGTGTGGCTTTGGCTTTGTGTGGAGTGAACTGTGGTTTCAATTTTATTGCTACAGCCATGGTATCTTGTGCTAGCACATGTGACATAACTGGCAAGAGATAAAATTCTGCTGTATGAGACATGCTGAAGTTTCCACATGTCAAGATCTGCAAGACAGTCTACAAATTCAGTGGTCTGTTGGGCTTATCAAATAGCATCACATTACTAGAGCTTCAGCTACACAAGGTAAGATGTTTTTTCCTCTAGCAGTCAAGGCATTTTGTTACAATAGTAACACAAACAGGCAGAATATGTTGGTTGTTAACAACCAATATGTAATCTAGAAGTGCATTTAACTTCTTGCATGCTGTCTCATGACACATCTTATTGCTAAGACCATATGAAATATTCAGAAATAAGTTTAAGTAGTAATGCTGTAAATCTTTTTGCGTTTCACTGCATTTCTTAAGAATAAATAGTCTGCCAGTGACCTTGTAGCTGAACAATACTACTACTTTTTGCTACTTTTATATTTTCTTTTTCCTTCAACATTTTACATAATACTTTAAAGACTAAGTAAACAAAAGGTTTGTTTATTGCCATTAACTAGATAAAAGTTCTTGCTGAATTTTATGATCACCTTGGTACTTGTTAAAATCTAGTTGTTCAAACATAGATATAAAAGTGAATTCCATAGTAACAGTAGAGTTTAATCACATAAAGTCTCTTGATAAACACTTGATTTGCTTTTAATTTTAAAGAAGTTGAAGCATCACTCTTTGAGGTTCTGCGTCATATTACTCTTCCATGACCTAAGATTCAACATGTATTAATAGAAGATATGGTTAAAAGCTACTTACCACTTTGAAATGGTCAAAATGCCAGAGTTAAACTCTAATTGCTCAAAAATTTATGTGAAGAGAAGATTTGTCCTGGAGTGAAGGGAGGGTCTGCAGTGAGTGACCTGCTGCTTACTCAGAGAGAGTAGTAGGGAAACAGTTTGCCCTCAGTAAAACTGCTAAGTCTGGTTGAGATCATGGCAGAGAACCTTTCTACTGTGCCACCTTAAATGATTCATGGTCTCCCCTCCAGATGTCAGTGAAGATTTTGTTACGTTGTAGCAATGGTAGCAATTATAAAGTAACAGGTACATTGACATTAGAGAATTATTACAGTCTTTCTCCTTCTGTGGGTTAAAGAAGAGTTGGCAGGGAGCTGTGTGGTCTGAAGAGCCAGCAATAGTATGAGTGTTGGTCCTCCGCCGAGATGCAGCATCTCCATACTGCTCTGAATCAACACTAGGTATGGAAACAACAGGAGCAGGGCAAGGAACAACATGGAGTCACCAGGGTTTTTAAGCTCTGAGAGGTTTTGAAGTAATATTTCAGCAGGAGAAACAGACTCAAGTCTCTCACTTTTTACAACTAAAGAGGTGAACCTGAGGTTTTAGAAAACATAACATGTATGCTTCATTTATTGAAAGTATCTGTACTCTCATGGAATTACTATGTATGAACTTTTTTTACTCTCTATTGATAAAATTGACTAAAGGCACTAAAAAATGAACTCTTGGGGATAGCTATGAAAGAAGAAATTACACTTGGTTTATGACTGAGGGATGAGGCTGTGTGCAAAGCTGATCCAACAGAAGTTTTTCATTGCATTGTGTTTCAAGTAGGGATGTTCCACAGCATGGCTCTTATGTTTACTGTGCAAGTACTTTATTTTACTACAGTGAGTGTATCATTTGCTATCACTCCTCTTACTTTCAGTCATAAAGGTCAATATTTCCCCCACTGGATATCACATACCACCTCTGTGATTGTTGCAGCTTTTACAAAAGTGCAATGTTAAAGTAATATCTGCACTGTTAGAGACTGTCTTGGCAGCTCTAAGTTCTGGACAGTCTGGAAAGAAAAAAATATGCCATTGTCTTCATGTGACTGTTCCTATTTCCTGTGGTATCAGTAGGGATCTTTACCATTTTTGGCATCCAGAAGAAAAAAATGAGCTGCCACTGATGTTCAGTAACATGTTAAACTGCTGATTTAGAAATCCTGCAATCCACCCATTAAAAAACGCAATTTTCAAAGGTTGAGAAAACAATAATTATGTTGTTCGAATGGTTTTAGAGTTTTCAGACTGAACATTTTCTTTAAAGCTTCTTTGACATTTCAGTCAGAAAAGAGCTGATGCAATTAGTGGGAATATTATTTGAAAACGCATTTATGTACCAAATCATCTTTCACAGTATTTGAATAAAACAAGTTCAAATCTGATGGTGTAGCCTGTGGTGCTCTTCAAAAAATATTAACTACCTTCACAGTGTATAAGTGCAAATTATTATTCCAGGGTATGTTATTATACTGCACTGCTCCTGTGTCTATAACAGTACTCACCGTACTATAAATGATTGGGAAAAAATACTTCTCTACACAATAAGAATCGTACTATGGTTTTAATTAAGTGATCCATTTCAGTAGAATATGGATTTCAACTGGATAATAGTCCCCATCAACAAGATAAATGTTAATTCATAGGCTGGAAATTGCAGAAAATAAGCATCCAGGCAAAGTGGTAAACCATTAGCTAGTCTCAGCTTTCAGTGTCACTGACATTATTGCTATTGTACCTAACAATTCATATAGAAATAAGAACATAATAAATAGGAGATGACAGTGGCAGGTAGACCACATGTTGGAGCAGAGGATTTGTAACAGCTTTGAGAGAATTAAAAGATCCTTTTTGATTTGGCCTCGAATCACGTGCCTTTTAGTCCTGAGGCAGCCTGAAACCACTCTCTCGTACAATTGCACCAAATTCTGGTAGTCCAAATGCTAGAAGAACATCTGAGATTGGTACAAACATCCAAATAAGCTGCACAGATTCCTCCTTGCCTTTCTCAATAACCACAGTGGGTCTGCCAGTGAGTGACTGTAATGCAGCAACAAGCCAAGGCAACAACTTGGGACAACACAGGGTGGAGACAAAAAGAAATGCAATAGTGTTGTAGAAACAAGAAAAGAATATAGAACCACACACAACATTAGCATCGTGGGAGGCTGTTTGATCATGGAGGGCTGCTAATGAAGTCTAACTACAAGGTAACTAGAAATTTTACTTCAGTAAATTACTTTCCCTCAAAGCAAATAATTTCCTGAATACTTTGAAGCCACCTTCTTTTTAATTCTCCTTATCAGATCTCAGAGCTGTGATGCTGCCACAGGAAATGGAAGGCAGAAGTGACAAGGCCCATTTCAGAGCTGCTGAACACTGGTGCACCCAAGTGCACCACTGCCCTCACTGTTGCCTTGTTGGGTATGGGTATTGGACTGGCAGCTGCAGGGTTGAGAGTTTAAGAGTCCTTTGCATTTTTTGGGACTCGATGGAATATGCAAGAGCTGTAGGGTTTGACCCCAGGGTTGTGGCCACTTCTTGGTGGTGTCCAGCTACCGCACAGAGGAGCATCCCCCACTGTAGTGGCACCTTCTGCCTCTGGTGGGGCTTGGTTTTCATCATCAAGCTCTTGGCCAGGCTGTACTGTGAAGGTCGAAGCAGGTTGAAAGAAGGTGGCAGCCTCAGAAAATTCAGAGGAAGTTTAGAGAAGGGCTGAGGTCCTGATCAGGGGAGGTTGAGAGATGTGGGTGAGGTGATGCAGTACAGGGAAGGAGGGGACTGGAGCTGCTCTTGCATGTCCCCTGTGGCTCAGGGCAAAACTCAGAGGAGCTGTTGCTGCTGCAAGTGATATGGAATACTGCATTCCCTCAGATTTTAACCGCAAAGTCTAATTTTTTGTGTGTAATTCTTTCAAGAAAGTCTGTTTGCAGTAGCAGGTACTGACACATTTCTTTTACAGCTGTGGAGAAAGTCAGAAGAGCTGTTGTAACTCCCCACAAAGGGTGCCTTTGCAAGGATGGAAGGGGGCAGAGTTAAGGTTGCACAGAGTTGAATGTCTTCCATTTCTTAACTTGGTTCTGGTTGACTTTGAGAGCATGTACCATGTTTTCCATCTAGTGTTTGTCAAGTAACCTGTGTCATCTACTGCCCCTTGCCACCTCGGCTTGACATTTCCTGCCCATTAGCTTTGGTGCAGCATGGTCCCAGGGTGGGAGTCATGCTGTAAGGCAGGCAGTGGTGCCAAGTCCACAGCAGCTCTCCTCAGACAATATTCTGATAAGAAATAACACTGCTTACATGGAAAGCTTTCTAATTGGAGGCATATTTTTCTGCTGCTTACTAGAAAATGGCTGGATGATCTTTTCTTCCTTATATTTTGGATAGAACCAGATTGCAGTACTTTTATAGCATATGCAGTAATGGATTCTGGAGAGGGAGAGGGCTGCTAAATTGTTTATTATGCAGTAATATGTTAAACTCTTCCCTCGCAAAACTCAAAAATGGATCTGCAGGTATTACAAATACATGAAAGGTTTTCAGCAGATTTGGAAAATAGAAAAGAAAACCAAAACCCCAACCCATCATTAGTTAAAAAAATCATGTAAAAGAATTGTAGTTTGGTTTAGTTTCGAAAAATCATCCACTCTAAAATTGGCATATCTCTGTGGCTATCAGTGAAGCATGTCAATATACATTGTTCTTGGAGTTAGACCTCTGTGGAAGTGTGTGAACACTATGCTAAACTCTGGAAGGTCTATGTAATACAAGCAGAGTACTCACACCTGGCTTCATGACTCAGACACAGAGAATTCTGTTCCATATAATAACAAGAACTTTGAACATCATTAAATCTGCTGTTGTCCAGTAAATGTTTTAAAGCAATAATGTGTTCTTAGGTTTTATATGGTTACTTTAGGGAACAACAAGCATATTGGAATTTCTGAACCGCACTTCAAGTCTGTTTGTAGGGTATTAAGTCAGCCATGAGAGTTTTCTCTTTATCCCAAGTTAAAGGTATCATTTTATGCTTTGACTTTAGAAAAAAGGAAGTTGTTTCTTTGATGTAAGCAAAACCAAGCCCATTGAAGAGGTGGCTGTAAACACCCAAGAAGGTGAAATAAGTGTAATGTAGGTAACATTAGAGAGCAGCTATTTTTATTAAACCCTGCAGTTTTATGCACATAGATTTTTTTGATCTGCCAACATCCGTTTTGAAATTTGCTTGATTTTTCTTATCAAGTGAAGTCACAAATAGGTAGACAGGATAAAGTAGTTTTTATTAAAGACTAATTAAAATATATGATACTCTTTCAAATGAAAGAAATAAGGACCATGCTGAAAACATTCACCTTGTGAAAAAGAGGGTAAAATAAATTCAATCAGTAGCAGACAAGCCAGACAGCAGTCTAAGGTAATCAGGAATACAATGAGCCTTGCCAATTACACATGACCAGAGGTAATTTGTACATAGATAAATTTTTTTTGTTAACCAGACCAATTTTGATTCCTGTACTAGCTCTGATATCTGACTTTAATCTCAGCACAGTGTTAGTTCGTTACTTTCAATTTTTTGACTGGCTAAATGAAAACCAACATACACTTTATATCTAGAGACAACTGTTAGTGTTAGAAACACAGTGGAAAATGACATAGGGCAGCTTTGCCATGGGTGGTTTGCTTCATGGACAGTACTGTGGACACATTTACGAAAAAATGTGCATGTAAAACTAAGTACGTTCAGGGCTTTATCTGGAAAAGGCTCATTCAAAGGCCTGTTCTACATCAAGTGAGAGAGATTATTTCCCTCCACCAGCTCAGAAGGCAGACATCATTTATCACATCCTCATGCTTCAAGTACTTTATCCTTCCAGTACCTAAAAGGGGGACTGCAGGAAAGCTGAAGAGGGACTGGTTACAATGACCTGGAGTGACAGGACAAAGGGTAATGGCTTTAAACTGAAAGAGGGGAGTTTTAGATTAGATGTTAGGAAGAAGTTCTTCCCTGTGAGGGTGGTGAGGCACTGTCACAGGTTTCCCAGAGAAGCTGTGGCTGCCTCCACCCTGGCAGTGTTCAAGACCAGTTTGAATGGGGCTTTGGGCAACTTGGGCTAGTGGGGGGTGTCCCTGCCTATGGCAGGGAGGGTGGGACAAGATGGGCTTTGAGGTCCTTTCCAACCCAACCCATTCTATAGTACTATGATTATTTCCTTGGTGTGATAAGCCCTCCTGTCCTGAAGAGTAACTGAAACAATCAAAAACCTCCTTTTAATTAATAAAGTATAGTAAGAACTGTGAAGTTCTGTGTAGCAAAGCAAAAATTTGTATCCTGGCCTAGAAAGACATGAATCTTTGGGGTTTTTTTTTTCATTATGAGGTGTAGGCCATACCTTCAGTATATCTTCAAAACCTCCATATTAGGCATGTCACTGGAATATAAATTATCATTAAATAGATCGTGTAGCAGAGGTTTCATATTTATTGAAGAGTGACACAGAATAGGGTGACTTCTTAACAGGTTTCCCCTTTACATTTTGTTAGTAAACACTAACACTCCTCCTGTTTAAACTCCCGTTTAACCCTCTGAATTTTGTGAAGATAAGAGTTAATTTATCTGAAAGATATTCAGTGTGATAACATGGATCTGAGACCTCAGGGAATATGCAGTTGCATAAAGGTGACAGCTGCAAGTCAGAAACACACTGTTGACTTTAATCAATATTCCTGAGAATAAGTTGTGCCCAACACTCTTCAGGAGCAGTTGTGTATGAAGGTAGCTAAGACAGTCCATCAGAATATCAGTGATGCTAATATCTAGAGATGCTGTCTTTTATTAAGGAGTCTCATTTCTGGCTTGTATATTTAGACTGCTTCTAGGCTATATTTATAGCTTACTATAAAAGTTTTCACATAAATTTTTCATCTAGCAACAGTAAAATCAACGTACTCTTGTGATTGCTATCAGCTCTCCATAAAAGCTAGTGGGGTTTTTTTGTTTGTATGTTTTCTCATTTTTCTTTTACTCCTAATTGCAGTGATGTAGGTTTGAGTATTTTTGAAAATCCAGGAATAAGAGTATTTATGTAATCTTTCACATAACATTATTTATATGAATGAAGGCTTCTTTAACAGAAATTTCTATGAAAAGCTCCAAGTCAAAATCTAAACCCTGGAAATTACTTTAAAATACTTTAGCATTTCAAGTAATTTCCTACTTGTCAGTAAATGTAACCATACCATATTTCACATATTGCGAGAGAACTTTAAAATTTTATCCTTCTTCCTTACTCAAATGAAGCTATGCATATTTCAACTATATCTTTGATATATTTTGCAGGCTTGTTATGGAAAGGTTTAATTTTCTTTGGAGTGTTTTTTTCAGGCACCTCATTTAAAAATTGAAACAGCATTTTAGTTATTTCATGTGGAGTTGTGGCCCTGATCAGTGTTTTTTCTCTGCAGTAATTAAACTGTGGATTTAATTAAACTGTGAATGGAGTTAAAGGCAAATTTATTACAGAAATTTGTGCCACAGTTGCTGACTGCTTCTTGGTGCAAGTGATTGTCCTTTGCTTGCTTGCTTTTGAAGCTGCTCTTCTGCCAAGCCTATTTTTCAGGTATAGGTTTGACATCCACCTCCTTAATAATGTTCCTCTCTTCCGGAACACAAGTAGCTTTGATCGCTCATGCCATAGTGAGTGATAACTAGTAGATAAACTGTTGTCATTTCCAGTTTACCCATCTTGATAAGACTGTGTTGAAAGTTCTTAAGTAGCAAATTCAAGCTTTTAAAAATTGTTTTCTAGCAGTTTTATTATAAAAGCAGTTAGTAAGGTCTTGATTTCTTCTCTGTCTTGCAGTGGTTGAAGACTAATTTTTTTTTTTGTTAATTCTTGGTGTTCATTGTTGCAAGGCTGTTGTTTTGATGTGAAGAACTTAATGGAAATATCTAGTGGTTATTCAGGTGACTTCAGATTTGGCTGAGCAGGAGGAGCTCTGAAGGCCTGGTCACTGGAAGGACAGGGCATAGTAACGCAAGAGGAATTGTGACCAGCAGTGTCAAAACTTTGTAAAAGTTTAGTTTATGAACTGGTGCTCAGGTTGCCTAGATTAAATGCAGTATGTGACAGGACTGCGTGTTAGATTAATATAGTGTAACATTTGGAGTGGTTGTTCTGAAAGCAACATTTGTGTAATGTCAGGGATCAGCAGTTAGTCCAGCTCTCAGAGGTTGTTGGTTGGGTCATCCTGTGTGCAATTCACGGCGAATGGAGGTCTTTCACTTGGTGGTGGGATGCTTCTTTGTTGGTTTTTTCCTCACCCCAGATCACTGTGAGGAGGTTTGTGCAAGTGTCTCCTGCCTCTCATATGTATTGAGGCTGTAAAAAAGGGGAGGCTTGACTTGTAATAGATTATTCCATTCATTGACTAATGAACCAGATCCTTAGTGGAGTTGTTTGAGAGAGGAAAATGGGAGTTTAATCCTATAGGCCCAGTGCTTGCCTGAGTACAGGTACGACCTGTGACTGACAGTGATTTATAAAGGATTTAGAAGCACACAGAGGGAATGGGGTCTGGAGAATTAAAGACTTACAAATTCTGATTTACCTGCATTTCAGTAAACTTGACAAATAGCAGTGAAGTCTCCTTGCTTCTTGGGGGCACTTTTTTCCTGGTTTCTTGTCAGATTTGCAAGGCCTAACCAGACTTGTAACAGATCAGCAAACACAGTCTAACCTTTGAAAAGGAGTTCTAGAGTGAAGTCCATTGAACACTTCTAACAGAAAACTGGCTATCTTGCAACCTATAGGTTGCAAGACTGTTTTGGCGAGTCATGCTTTTCCTTGCAGTGTAGTCTACCCTTGTTTCCTAATGACCTATTGCTGTGTCACATATGTTCTTTCCACTCTGTCCAACAGATGCTGCTGTGAGGAATAAAGCCAGGGATAAAACACTGAAAGCTGGCTGAACCAGGTGAGCCTAAACTGAAGAACTTTTAAGAGCATGCTTTGCCTCAGCATAGACCTGGATTTCAGCTGAGAATTTGGGCCAACGGTAATGAGACAGTTAAGTGACTAGTTGTGAATATTAAGGACCCACTGGGATTTTAAAAATAATTATGTTGTCTGCTGCTAGTTTTAAGTACCTTTATGAGTCAGGCCTGGTCCTCAAATTTGCGTTTAGGTGCCTAACTACGATGGAAATCAATAGAGTCTGAAAATAAGCATGCGTAACAACACAGGTCCGCTCCTGGTTTCTGCTTTGTTTTTTTTTTTTTT
>VXBZ01003816.1:109532-192678 GCA_013399135.1 Heliornis fulica
TCCTCCCCATCCCCATTATTGCTATTAAAACTATGTAGTTTAAAAGTGTGAATAGCTGTCTGTATGATTGGAAGGTGCTGATGTGAGTTGGTTTAGGCTACATGAGATATTCAACTTGCATGCCCCGAGTAGCCCATGTAATTGTTAAAGGAAGCTTAAATGCTTATCTCCAGTGTGTTGATTCAAAGCAGTTATAAACAAAGTAGGCTAATGCAGACAGTTCTCTTTGCTATCCTGTTCACATGTGTCCTGACTCTTAAACTGAAAAACAGCAGGATTTTACCTCTGTTTCAATTTTCAGACAGTACAGAACACTTGCTTCCTAAATCTGTATTTAGGTCTTTGCGTTTAAGCAGTCTGATGCTAAGAAATGGGGAACACTTTCACTTCCTAAGGCAGTGCTGGCTGAATTTTCATAGATACTGAACTTCTGCCACAATTTTTAATTTCTTTTAGAAATCAGCCATAAATAAGTAGTTTTCAAAAAACTTTGTCTTGATGATAGTGCAGTGTGGCATGGGGGAACATAAAGGAAGGGTGGATTTCTGCTGCATGTCCTTCTACAATAGATGATACTTATTTTTGGGGTTGTTGAAGTATTTTTCTCTGTATAGCATGATGGGAGGGAAAAGTACTCTCAGGTTTTCTTTATTAAGTCAAAATAACTACTGGATGTCTGATTGGCATGATTATAAGAAGTGAGACAATCTGTAGTGCAAGAGAAAGCATGAAATTGCTTCACAATATTATAATCCCGAGTTTTGCTTACATTTTGCTTACAATAGTGACTGTGGAATTTTACATTATATTGTTTTTACTTTATTTTCTGTTTAAAACAAATTATGTCTAACCTTGTTTAATTAAAACAATATATTTGTTATGCCACAATCCATTACATTTTAATTTCATTTGGTAATTAGGCAATTATTGGAAGGTGAATATTTTTCTTTGATTAAAATTGTGATACTGGAGTGCATAATAGAATCTTCATTTAGGGCACTAACTAGTTTATACGTCAGACCTGTAATGGCTGCTGGCTGCAAGAACCTCTGGTGTAAATTGTTGCTACTGTACTGGTTTCATGTACTGTATATTGGTGCTAACTGAGATGGCATCAGCCAATGGGAGAGAAGAAAAGCTGTCTGGAGTTGTATTTGATTTTGGAAAGGGAATCATGCAAGAAAGCATGCAGATTATACTAGATATTAATTGATTATGCAATTAGTTTAGATGAATGGTTTGGGAATGCAGAGGGTTTGGATTTTTTTATTTTAAATTTAAATCCTGGAACTTTGATGAGAGAAGGATAAATAATTTGGATCCTTTATTTCAGTAGATGGCTAACTGATTTTTTAGGGTAGAACTACAGTGAAAAGGTAACACATTGGAACAAACCATATAAAAACAGCAGGAGTGGTAGGAGAACAAACGTGGCACCAAAGGACATGGGGAGAAAGATTCTTTGGTTGGTGAAATGCTAATAGAGCAAGTGGGACTCCTTGTTTGTGAGCTTAAATGTTATGTTATTGCTATGATGGAGGTCTAGAGGAGACACAGGACTGCAGTGTAGAAAGCATCAGGTGACAGAACAGTTAAACTGTTGCTTTTTGCCATGTATAAATTGGAAGTAAATGATGTTGAAAATTTAGAATTGAATCCCAAGGAATGAAATGTGGTGTAGTAGTACATAGTGCTGGCAGCAAATCATCAGACACTTGTTAAGGAAAGCATTTATCTTAGATCTGTCTTTGGTATATAAGAATTATTCTCAAACCAGGTCCTTTTATATATCCTATGCACAGAGAGTGTAATGTTTAATGTCCAACTTATTTATTTTAAGATACTGGATGCTACATGCGATTTTTTATTTATCAGTATGATACAAAATACGCCAAATACATAATACAACTGCAAATTATATTGAGAAAAGTATAACAAGTGCAATAAACAATTCACAATACCAGTGTTATTCCTGTTAGCGGTCTTATCAATATGCTCACCATCAAAATGCCAGACATCCTCAACTGCCAGGAAGGAACACATGGGTTGAAGCCAGGTCAAGCCTGTTTGCTCTGGAAAATCTTTTGTTGCTTGGTTTTGGTTTTTTTTTTACGCTCTGGATGAGCCACATATTCACTTGCCCCATCCTGGTCTGACTAACTCAGGGAGACATTTACACCACAAGTTGATCCACTCAACTATTGTTTGCTATTTATCTTAATCAAAGACCATACTCTGATCCACTTTGTGTTATTCTCTGAGCTTCAAGAGAACATCACCCTTGCCCATATCCTCTAAGTGCTGTTCCATCGTAGGGGTTCATTCAGAGAGTCATGTGTGACTGACTAAACCCAGCCTCAGGGGTTTAGTCAGTCACAGAAGTCTGTAGGGGTTTGAACTCAATAACCCATGGCATTTTGATAAAAAACCCAATATTTCTGTAGCTCATGCTAAACAGAATAAAACAGGTTAATGCATGTCAAAATAGAACTGTAAACTGACAATTTTAACACATCAGTGTTCCCGGTGGAGTGCCTAGAGGGACTGCTTTTTAACCCTAAGGTATTTCACTTTTTTGTATTAATCTGCAAGTGAAAATGCAAAATCATCACCAATTTAAGTTTGTAGGCAACTGCAGTTCTGGAGAAGTGGGTCAGTAGCAAAGAGAACAAGCTGGCTGCTCTAAGTAATGCTAATCCCTCAGTAGTCACAAGGAGACCGCACTCAGTGTGGCCAAGTGTAATATTAGGCTTGTAGCAAGGAGCACTGAACACGCTTAAGGCATGGGAATCTCTGTTCTGTGGAAAAGTTGAAGTGTACAGACCAGCTGAAAAGGATTTAGTGCATGACCTTGAAGGCTAATACAACAATTGGGTTTAAGAGCAGCTGAATACAGAACAGGAGAAAGTCACAGCATTTGGAATATAGGAGCAACTCATCCTTCGGTGTGTTCTCCCTTGCCAGAGACTTTCATCAGAAGTATGTTTTTCTCTAAAACATACCTAGCTCAGGTTAATTTGGGAAAACATGTTTTTGCACACCAGCTGAGGCCCCAAGGCTCCCATCAGTCAGAGCTGCTGTGTGAAGGAAAACTGTTTGCTTCACTCTGGGTTTGCGAAAGCAGCGGTCAAGGTAACTCTCACTGAGTGCTTGAATTGCTATTTTTGCTTACCAGGGCACTACAAAAGAGATAAAATGTCCCACTATGTCTTCTAAGGGTTTGACATTGCTGTCAAAATTTCCACTGGATGTCAAATTAACTCCATGTCTGCAGGATAGAATTTTGAGTAGGTTTTGCACATTGATTGTGGGGAAGTCCTCGTTCTTGTGCTGTTTCTCAGGTGGATTATCTTTCTAGTGCTGATTTTTTTTTCTGTTGCTCTACCACATTGCTCTCTTTTTCTAAACCATTAGATGGCATGCATAAATAATTTCTTTTATGTAGTTAAAGAGCTGTGTTATAGCTGTCACAGACAGCTGATGCTCTGATTTCCCTCCTTTTTCTGTTCCAAAAACTGCCTCCATGTAGTTGTTATCACTAAATTATGTTCATCTGAACTTTTTTATTTATTACAATTTCAGATTGTTTTCAGTTCCTTGTTTGCCAACGTATTTGACCAAATCTCTAGTGTTACTTGAAAACCAATGCCTCCTATGGATAGTATTTATAACTTTAATATGAAGTGCTACAAGCATTTTAGGAATTGAAGACTCTTTCCTTTGACCACTCTCCTCTGGTCAGGTGATGTGTGGATTGTGAAGTGAATTTTAGTGGGCTTTAAAGCCTGCTGGGTTTTTAATGTACAAAATTTATGAGAATCTTTTTATGTCACTACCACAATTATGTTCAGAATAAGTGTGTGTCTGTATATATATATATATGAATGAACATTGATAACACTTGATAACTTCTGGGTAGGGATTTATGGTCATGTAACTGTATAACCACAGAGGTATCTGCACATAAATACACATCTGTGAGAATGGAATTTGTTAACTGCAATGAGTTAGCACTGCTATCTGATGAGGCTAATATCTTCAGTATTTTCTTGGATCCTTTCTGAGCTTTATAGAAAGAGAAAGCAAGCATCTGATTTTACATATTTTGCAGAATCACAGATTGGCAGGGGTTGGAAGAGACTTAAGGCAGTTATCTAGTCTAACTCTCATGCTAAAGCAAGATCACCTAGAACACATTGCATAGGATCATGTCCAGTTTTGACTATCTCCGGAGAAGGAGACTCCACAACCTCTCTGGGCAGCCTGTTCCAGTGCTCTGCCACCCTCAGAGTAAAGAAGATTTTCCTCGTGTTGAGATGGAACTTCCTGTGTTCCAATTTGTGTCTGTTGCCCCTTGTCCTGTCACTGGGCACCACTGAGAAGAGTCTAGCCCCTTCCTCTAGACTTCCACCCTTTACATATTTATAAGCATTGATGAAAACCCCTCTCAGTCTTCTCCAGGTTAAACAGCCCCGTCTCTCTCAGTCTTTCCTTATACAAGAGATGTTCCCATTCTGAAATACCTGAAATTTTGAAAAAAGCCACTCTGCCCTTCTGAAAATATTAGAACACTAAGATATTTATGTAGCTTCGTTAGCAACTGGGTTTTTAAAAATCCGTTTTGATCATTTTCCAGTGTATTAAAACTATACAAAAACCTTTTAATGAAAATCTATGGAGAGCATCAATCTAACCTAAACATATTGAAACAATTGTGGGAAAAGTCAAAGAAGGGCTGTATTGGTAGTCTGACGGATATGATGATTGGCTCAATAAAGATATACAGATTTTTGTAGTTCTACAAATCTTTGTTAAAATGTTTTAAAGCACATAAATGATCATTATCATCTGAAAAGTAAAGAAGTAATTCTTGTATCATTATTCCTTTTAAGTTGTCCAGTCAAATATTCAAAACCATGTACCATCTAGATGCCGAAGTACCATCACAGTCCTCAGCAGCTATTAAGCATATCAAAGTGCCTGAAATCAGTCTTGGAAAGAGAACAGCTTTTTTAAGAGAACAGTTGATTGGTTTGGTTTTGTTGGTTTTGTTGGTTTGTTTGTTTGTTTGTTTGTTTTTCTTGTAACACTGTATTCTTTTATAGCACAAACATTGTATGTTAAGAAACTAGATGTTAGCATTGTTGTCTTAGAACCTGTCTACATTAAAAGAGAACAGTAGAGTGCAATTTACTAAATAAATATTCTGTTACAATGTTACCGCCCTGAAGTCTGAAATTAGAATATAGTGCTTTCTGAAAGAAATGTAAGTACTGCTTCATTTTCTCTGTGGGGTTTTTTTGGAGGGTTGTTTTGTTTTATTGGGAGGAGGGAGGGGTGGGTTGGGCAGGGTGACAAATGCACTTCAAATTCTTAATTTTAAGTTATCTTTTAAACTCATTGTACTTGTAGCCACTTGTAGCTTGTACTGGCTCCACACAGGACCAGTCAAGTCAGAGCATGGGACTGAGCGCATCGTCCAGACGCTTCTTGAATTCAGCCGAGCTGGGTTCTGTGACCACTTCCCTGGGCAGCCTGTTCCAGTGCCTGACCACCCACTCAGAAAAGAACCTCTTCCTAATATCCAACCTGCTAAATTTTTGTGACTGTTTTAAGTGACCAAGAAAGAGTAAAGACCTTTTTATTACTTGGTCTTTCCTGGTGAGGTTGTGTGGAAAGCATATCTGCATATNGGTTTTGTTGGGTTTGTTGGTTTGTTTGTTTGTTTGTTTGTTTTTCTTGTAACACTGTATTCTTTTATAGCACAAACATTGTATGTTAAGAAACTAGATGTTAGCATTGTTGTCTTAGAACCTGTCTACATTAAAAGAGAACAGTAGAGTGCAATTTACTAAATAAATATTCTGTTACAATGTTACCGCCCTGAAGTCTGAAATTAGAATATAGCACTTTCTGAAAGAAATGTAAGTAGTGCTTCATTTTCTCTGTGGGGTTTTTTTGGAGGGCTGTTTTGTTTTACCCGGGGGAGGGAGGGGTTGGGTGGGCAGGGTGACAAATGCACTTCAAATTCTTAATTTTCAGTTATCTTNAATTCAGCCGAGCTGGGTTCTGTGACCACTTCCCTGGGCAGCCTGTTCCAGTGCCTGACCACCCACTCAGAAAAGAACCTCTTCCTAATATCCAACCTGCTAAATTTTTGTGACTGTTTTAAGTGACCAAGAAAGAGTAAAGACCTTTTTATTACTTGGTCTTTCCTGGTGAGGTTGTGTGGAAAGCATATCTGCATATGCTCAGAGCATTTGTCAAGAACTATTGAATGAGAATGTTACAAATTTCAGTAAAGTTACATAATTTTTTACAAGTTCTTATAACGGTAAAGGTAGTAGTTGACAAAGCTATAGCTGACAAAAGGCTGCATGAAGTACTCATTTAGAAGCATGTTGATGTATTCTGATCAGTGATAATGGGAAACAGGATTTATCTGCAGGCAAATTTGTACTAGTTCACTACATTTTTTTGAAGTAAGGCAGTATAAATTCTTGTGGACAGACTTAATTAAGAAAGGCAACTCCTACTTAAATTGAGCTATACTGAAACTCTGGCTTTAATGGAAATAAGAGGTTCCACATTCTTGTTTGCAGCAATTTAGCTTATGCTCTTTAAAATTTAACAGAAGCAAATTATTGTGTAGATGGTCTTTTATGGTTTTGAACTGTAAGTGTAGAAATAGACTTGTAGCTGGTGATATACTCCTGCAGAAGTTCCCACCATGCTCACAGTGGTATCTGAGAACTCTGCCTCCTTTCCTGAGTATTTTGTGCTACTTTTACTGAATGCACAGAGTGGGAGTAGGTTTGAACCTGAGGTTTGACTGGGTACCTAGGGAGATTTAATTGCCAATCCAAAACCTTACTTCATACATTTTAGTGTTGTGCCTCCTCCTGATGCAGGTGCAGGTGGGTTGCAGATCCTGTCCTTTTGAACCTCTGTCCATCATCCCTAGAACATCCTGTTGCAGTCTGCAGGATGGAGTTTCATGTGTTGAAATGATGGGCACCATATTGCCTAGTGGATTGGGAACCCTTACACAAAAACACTTTTTGTAGAGAAGCATTGGCAGTTACATCCATCTGCTCTTGTGAATAAGCAGCCATGAAATTGGTTTGTTTAATTAAAAGCAATTCCCAGACTTCCAAAACAACCACCCTTTTACAAATGCAGGAAGCCTTTAACAGAAAGGCAGATGCATGAGTTTATCAGATTTCCCTGTCTGCAAGCCTTATAAACCTATGCAAAAGTGATTATGTGTATGTGTTTACGAAAGGTATGAAGAAACTTAGTTGCATGGCTGTTGCTACTTTCTACAACACCTGTTGAGATGATTGAAATTCATCTGTGAGCAGTAAAATACCAAGGGTGTTAACTTCTTGCACATAAGAGGGATCCAGTGCTGTGAGCCGAAGGTCCTGGTGATACAGGGGTCTGTCAGAGCAAAGCACTCTCAAGGTTGGTAGTGTGTACATGTAAATATGGAGGATAACATATAAGTGTTTTGTTTTTTCTTTAAATAGAAAACACAGAACATTGGATTCAGACAGTGTTTGCATATGCACAATGTAAAATAAATATTATGAAGGCAGTAGCATCATATACTTTATAGAATAATATATCCTTATGCAGGCTCAGAATGACTATTGAGGGCACCCACAACAGCATACCTCCACGTACGGGGAGGAGATACCAAGACAGGAGTGGTTTTAGCATCTACACAAATATTTCAATCAGTTACTTAGTTAAGATTATAGCTGTCAGTTGTATAGTTTAAAAATACTTTACTGAAGCTGTAATGCCCTCCTTGTTTTTAATAATTTTCACCAAAACAAATGCCACTCCAGAGGTTTGTCTGCTCTAACAATGCATTTGATACAAGCTTCCCTAAGGCACAAAGCAAGATGGGCAACCAATTTGGAAATTATAATAATCCAGTCAAGGTTAAGATTGCCTTGTTCTGCTGGGATATTATAAAATTTGAACCATGTACATACATCTAAAATAAATTAGCTGTGGGTGGTTGCTGGAGTCTTATCACTCTAGGGAACTCTTCCTTTAAATTTGAGATGCATTGAACTCCTATTATCCGGTAATACATTAATTTCAGTGGCATATATTTTTAGATTAATGTTGGCTCCGAAATTATTTGAGTATTTGGATAAAATGGGGTCACAAGAAGACAGTTTGAAAGGCAAAGAATATAATTATTATTTTATAGTCCATGACCACTGGCAATGAGATACTTCCACGTCTCCTCTGTTTAAAATATCTGTTATGCTTTGAAGGAGGTTACAAAAAAACATCTTTTAACTGACCAGTGCTGAGGGCCTCTGCTTGCTATTTCTAAGCAATTGTAAGTATATCCAATACATTAGAATTTTTTCTTTCTCTAAAAATATGATTGTTGAAAGCTCTGTATTCCCTAAGCTGGTGTAAGTACTCCTTCCTAAATTCCAGTGTGGGGCTGTTGAAAAGCCCACAAAACCCAGAGCAAGTTCAGGGCCTGAATCAGTCAACTGAGATGCAGCAAAGCAGAAAAACCCAGTTTGGATTGCTTGGCAGCCAGCTGTAGTATTTTAGGAATGCTCTTTCTATTGTTTCATAGTTTGTGTTGTATGTACATGCTGAGAAGTAGGCCAGAAGTATTGGTTAATGTTATGGTGGTTCTGTTAATCCAACTGAAAATTGAAAATTTTGATACACACTCAGGCTGCATCTAAACTGTCTTGCAGGTGCACATGTTGCTGTGATCTGGGCTCATGTTCCCCTTGTCAACTAGAAGTTACCATCCATTCCCCAGAAAAGGAAAAAGTAGCATTTGTTTAGATCTGCTCTTTGTTTAGTATCTGTCTAGGGCATAACTAGATATGACCTCTGGGACTAGTCCGAGTCCTGCAATCTGCAGTGAAGCCTTCTGAAGCCTAGAAGAGAAGGACATGGCAGTGAACTTGGTGTTCATTCTTGGAAAGTGTTGACCCCTTTCTGGCTTCTATCAAGCACCTTCTGGATTGTGAGAGGATTTCAGACTCTTTCAATACTCCACAAGATGTCAACATAGATTATTAGTGACACAAGTAATCATTAAAGGTGTGATAGGGAAAATAAAAAAAGGAGGTCAGCGCAAACATGGAGGAAAGAGTGTATCTGTCTAGAAAAAACAGATAAAAGAGAAAATTAAACTTCAGATAGAAGCAAGAAGCATTGCTGGGTGTTTGTTTGCTTTTGAGGCAATGCATGAAGTGCTGTAGAGCATGAGAAGGAGCTGATGATGGAGAGGGATGGAGTGTAGGCAGAAGTCTGTGGGGCTAATGACCTAAGAAACTGCAGAGAGTGGAAACAAAAGATATTTAGGAGTAGAAGAGACAGGATGAGATATAAAATGGGGAACTCTGACAGGAGAAGTTGGTGCAGGTGTGGAGCTTCCCAGGAAGTGCTCAGCAGTTGCATGAAGAGTGGAAGGCAACGGCAGCTAATGAGCAATGAAGTACGGCTCAGGTCCTAGATGTGTGTTTCGGGTATGAGTGATAAATTGCCTTCATTTGTCCAACCATCCCATCTCGCAAAGGGCAACACAGTCATTTTCTCTTGCTGTTAACTCTGCATTTCTCACCAGGGTGTCTCAGAGGAACCAAGTCGTTACGGCTTCTGCTACCTCCTCAGACAACCAACTGATCAAATATAATCAGTGTAATCCCCTTCCTGCTAAAAACTGTAGCAGGACTTTGTGAAAAATTGAAAAAAAAGTAGCCCTGTTTTTCAAAACAGAAGTTTTCACAGAATGTAATGAGGATATTTCTGCATATTTACTATAGTTACTCCTATTTTTTTTGCTGTTTTGTGATCTGTCCAACAGAGATGTACAATCTCTTGCTTGTAAATCTATTCCCAGATTATCAAAGATCCTATCCTCGAGTTTTGAAAATTCTTGAGGACATGTTATGCTTTTTTTTTAGTGGTCCTTGTCTGCATATAAAATTGATGTAATTTAACAATCAAACCTGACCCAGGTAGCTGGTTATCACAAATATTTGTGCATTCTGAAACTGGTGTGTGTTTAAACTTTTGAGTTTCTTCTCTGGCTTCATACACTAATCAAAAGGTGAGTATCCCAGAACCTCAGGCACCTTTCCATGAAGGTGCCTTTAATATAAAGTCTCACTGAATTTAAATAAAGGCTTGCCCTTGCTGTGCACATCAACCCTCATTGACAGAGGCACTTTATAATGTGCAGCCACTGTAGCAATATGGTCCGATGGAAAACAACATAAAAGCCATAAAACAGTTAATAAAAAAAAGTTATTTAATATTAACCTTAAAGTATTTTACATGTAGAAGTATTTTAGACACTAGAATCCTTATGTCCATTTGTGCAGAGAGTCCTTTCCCAAGGGCCACCGAGTTAATTGGCTGTCAGGCAGGAGTGTGTGTGTGTGCTGCAGCAAAGAGGAAGAGATGCAAAGCATTCAGACTTCTAAGCCTGATAATCTTTTATTTCCCCTTGTGAGATTGAAAGGGTTTGTCTTCAGTCCCAGTGGAAATGGCACAGAGCAGCAGTATTTACACAATATGACCAATATTCAGTATATTGTGGGGCAAATTCAGTTCCACTTCCTAAAGCTTTCACTGTGTGTTTCCATAATCAATAGGAATAGTGCATAACAGTGAATATTATATAAAAGTAGTTTTCCATCTCTGACAGGTGGCAATGGGTGTTCCGAGGCTTGCTGATTCGTTACTTAGTGTAAGTACCATAATTTTAAACTGTTTTTATAAACCAAAACCTCAGGTTCTTGGAGAGTGTTAAGCTGCCCATTCAGCAGTTCCCATGTTATCAACCTCAGACCAAGCATTCCATTGTTTCTATAGAGAAAAATCAGCTCTGCTAAGGGACCAAGCCCAGGGTCAGCTCTTACCCTCTGCGTAGAGTTTGTGTTCTGAAAACAATGTCTGTGCAGACATGAAGTACCAGAGTGAACTAACATGTTTTTCCAAGATGAAATATGCAATTTCAAGCCAAAAACTGAGTAACAATGATACTTATATACTGATTTTTTTCTTTTTATAAGCATTTTTAATGTATCAGCTGTCTATAATTTTTATGTCCCAAACCTGATCTGCTTTTTCATGATGAAACCAGTATGAACAATTGCGATCACAGTGTTTACAAGTGCTAGGAGGAATCTGCTTGTGGAGAGTTCACTGACAAAATTTGACGCAGAACAAACTTTAAGCGTGGTGTCAATCACTGTTTATCCCAGGGCAATAAAATTATTGAAAGAATGAAAACAGTCCATTAAAAGGAGAACATAGATATATTCTACATGAACAGAAACTGAAGGGATTGCCCTGTTTAGTTGAGAAAGAAGGCTAGGTAGGGGGACAAAAGAGAAGCCAGTGACAATGTGTTCAGCAAGTAGTAGTTAATTTGCAATAAATCAGGTGCCTTTCTTTGTAAGTCAGAACCAAGATAAAAAAATCTTAAAACCTGTGGTCTGTGTACAACCTCTGGTTTTAAACTATGGGTTGGAGTTTGGCTCCGAAAGTATGAAACTTTAGGAGCTGAACTCCTCTTACCTTCCAAGGAGACATCGGTGTAAAAATGCCATTTGAACCTGAAGCTCTAGCTTACACATCATTAATTAGCTGCTGATTTCAGTGACGGCTCTATGAGATTGGGAGGACTCTTCCCAGAAATGTTGAGCACAAATCACTGCAAATGACATTGGTGAAAATAATCAAGGACTGGCTTCCCTGAGAAGTTATTCCTTAATTTCTTTTGTAAATCACAGTTTTATACTCTGGAGTACAATTAGTAAGCGAGTGGACAATTTAATTGATTCACTAAAAGGGCTCTGATCATCACATGTGACTCTCACTAAATTTAATGGAGGCAAGGCAGAGGCATGCCTTGCTACCTGTTGAAAATGTTTTCATTTTCAATATTCTGGCATAAACATGCCCTTGTTACAATGCATGTATCTGATTTCTGTGCTTTTTTTAATAGTTTGTGTAAAAGTATATTTCTGGATGCAGCCTCTGCCAACAAACAAAGATTTGGTTTGCTGAGGTATGTTATATTGCTGTTCCATTTTGCAGTGCCAGATCATGGTGCCAGAAGGATATTGAGGTTCTTAATCCATGTGTACCCTGAACCACTTATAAATTATTTGAATTTGAAAGGGGGATTAAGTAAAATATACAGTAGAGTTAATCTTCCTGGTTTTCAGGGACCATTCTTTCTTTTTTTTTTTTTTCCCTTCTTTCCCCTGCTGGCTAAAGTAGCATTGGTACTGAATGTTTGAGATGAATGTTGTGGTATAGGCAGGAGTTTTGGACAAGATGTAGTCCACTACAGTTTTTAAAACAATCATATGTACTCTATTGTTAGTTATTTTATTGACAGATAAGATGAAGAAAATTCTAAGGTAAAGACTGAGTCTTAATGTTGCATTGCTAATTAATTGCATAATTATTGAGCATAGTTTAACACAATTTAAAGTTAAACATAATCTGTTTGTGTTTAGTTATGACAAAAACATCAGTCTTGGTGGCATGTTGTACAGCAGTTTCCTGGACTTTCCTTTTCTATCCATAAGTGTTGGTAGGGACAGCAGTGCCAATTTTTGTGCCAGGACGTAATACTTTGAAGAAGGTTGCGTAGGGCTGGTTGTCTCTGTGTCAGGGAGAGTGGTCTGTGTGCTCAGACTGGTTCCTCAGAGGTGACTGCTTTTGGTGGTGGTAGTGGAAAGGAGGCTGTGCAAAAGCTGTGCTTGTTCATCTAGTGCCGCAGACAGGATCTGTCCCCTGATGCAGCCAGGCTCTGGGAGGCTCAAACTTGGACCCTGGTTATTGGGAACAGCCTCCAACAGAAGCATGTGTCTGCTTTGAGGAGCATCTTTCTTCCTAGGCAGAATCCTTGAGTGTGCTGCACACCTTGCTGCAAGATAACGGTTGTGACAGCAACTCCTGACCTTGTGCTGAGAGCATGCAAGGTGTAGCTCTTAATGTGAGCTTAGAATAGCCACAGGTAGCAATTTCCTGATGTGGCTGGAATGTTTGCCAAGAAAAGCCTTTAGCTCAATAGTTGCATTTCTTTTTAATGACACTGAGATAAGGGGGAGGGGGAAGAGGTAAATAGGTGTGGAAGATCATGCTTTCCTTCTCCATTTCAGCAACCAGCTGGAGCTGGAATCTTGTTCTAGTCTGTGGTGGATAATTTTCAGTAGGAATAGTCACTTTTTAACAGCCATGAGTAGCTGGCTGTTTGCTTTGTGTTCTGAAGAGCTCTTAATGCAGTGGAGCGCACTGACAATATTACTACTCCAAGGCTTTGCCAGCTGTGCAGTTCAGTGGTGCTGGTAGCGTTTCTAAACCCACCGCTTCCCAGTGCTACCTCCCTCCCCTTCCTACTCTTCTGTTCCTGAGTTATAACATCAGGCCTTTTAAGTGACCTACTGGTGGATAAAATATGTATTTCTACTTGTAAATCTTAGCTGTTCAGTTGCAAGAAAAGATCTTATTTTTACAGAGGAGACTTGAGTGTCTTTCTTAGGGAAAAAAAATTTTAATTCCTGTTACAATCTGTGAGAGGGATTCCCATAACAGCAACATAGCTGTAGCCAGTTGGGTTTTTTTTTTATGTCCAGCTGGTTTATCACTCAATACCAGTGGTATTTTTGCTTATTTATATACACTTGTAATATATTTTAAAAATATATTAATAATACGGAGGAAATTATTTTGCCTTATGCTATGATTTTGCTTAAGATACAGAGCGGTCTTGAAATCTTCTCAAATATGTACAGGATATTTTTATCCAGGACCTTCGTAGAATGCTTCTTTCATCTCACCATGCAGAACAGTAGGTTGAGAAGGGCTCAAAAAACCCAAACAGCACCCACAGGTCCCAAACCTTCCACAAAACTACAAGTCTGGGACCAGAGAAAGAAATGTATGTGTAAGGATTTCTGTTGCACTGTGCATTGTGCTTAGTCACACTGTGCTGGCACATTGCATTGCATCATGTCTAATTATATATAGCACAACCATATGTAACCAAAGTAAGAGAATATCATGTGGATACAGATCTTTATAATCTTTAAAAGTTGAGGATTTTTAATGTTATTTACTTGTTCTGGTTTTTATAACAATCGATGACTTCAATAACTGATTTTTTGATTTCTTTTAAACAGACACAGGGGATAATAAACACAGCAGTCTAGAGTAGATATTCCCTAACTTCTGTTGTAAGAAAAAACCTTGCAATATCTCTCAGGACTGTGGTGGTGTTTTATTTTTGAGTATAACTTGCCACGGTACTTTTGAGACTTTATTCCAGCTGGAACATAGTGACTAGAACAAGAGACTCTGCAACTGAAGCGAACACCTAAATGGCAAAAAACCCCCAAACCCCCAAAAACTAAGGAAAAACCCCACAAACAAAACCTCCAGTCCTTTCTCTCCTCCTTTACTTGAAGTCTTCATGCCCTGCTCTCCTATTTTCTGCTTGTTTCTCCTGGAAAGGGGCTGCTGCACCTCTGGGCATGCTGCCTGTACAGTGTAGCAGCACATCTTTGGAGATGTTTATGTAGTTGCTGGAAAGCAGAGCCAAAACCAAGCTGTAGCTCAAGGATGTATGTAGGAGTATGTCTTGATCATGCACATTGAAAAAACAGGTTTGTATTTCTTTACTCTTATAATTGTATCTGCCTTTGTTTTTTTTTTTTTTTCTCTTTTTGTTCCTTTGTTTCACGTTCCAGCTTTAAAACCTGTAGAGCAGATAAAATCAATCTGTAAAAGGCTTTATCAGTACCTAACTGGCACAGTCCTCTGTGCAGTAGTACTTGCACCTAGAGGTGGAAACTGGACTTTACTGATGGAAACACGCTTGTTGATAATAGAGTATAGCTAATTTATTCTGCATGTTTTGTTAGCTACCTTTAACTTTGTAAAAATGAGATGTGAAGGGAAAGATTTAATTTCTTTTCAAGCTGCTTATTAGTTTACAGCTGTGTTTCTAAAATATTGTGATTGGGGAAAAAAAAAAGTGAATTCATGATGTCAAAATAGATACTGGGGGAAAAAATGAAAAAATCATGTCCCACAATCACTGCTGAAATTATTTAAATTCATTTGGAGGAGCTTAGGTCTTTTTTCATGCTATCTGGAATGCACAGTAGCTGGTTATTATTTCTATTGCATCTGTCACCCAGCAGCAACTGGAGCATTATTAGGTTAGACACAGTATCTATACATTGTGAGGAGTTTCTGGACACGAAGGGTTTATATTCTAAATTAACTTGACAAGAGAAAAGGTTCTTGTTTGCAAGAAGAGGGAGTGATGCTCAGAGAATCACATGATTTTCCCAGATATTACTCTAATAGTGCTGTCAGGGCTGGGAAGTGTGCCCAGATACCTCCAATCTGTATGCCACTGCCTTGGATGCAAAGCCCATCTTCCTCTTGAACAGAAACTTGTTTGGTTATTTTTGTTTCCATTCCAAAATTATTTATAGTATGATTTCAGGTGGGCACAGTTAAAAGGGAGTTTTATAACTTTGAAAATTACCTGCTGACCATCTTCCTCTTTATTAGAGGGGCTTTGAACTTGAGGAGCCCTAGCACTTCTAGGGCAGCTTCAGGCCTTGTCTTGGACTGACTATCTGTGTTAATGACGGAGAAAAAAAAAGGGATTTGTGTCATAACAGATTGATTGTATTAGAGGAAGATGTTCTCCAAGCATTTTTTCATAAATTAATGCAGCATTGAGCTCTTGGCTTGACAAATGTGTTTGAGATTCTAGAGAACTGTGCTGGATTTTATTCCTCACTTTTTTTCTTTTTTTTCCCTCTATCTGATTTTTTGTAAGCTACATTTGACATATTTCAACATCTTCAATCAGATATTATTTCTCCTTTCCTGCTTCTTTATATTTGGAAATCCAAGCACTCAGATACTAAGCAATGGAAGATAGTTACCAGTGGTAATATTTTATTTCTTGGCAGAAACTGCAGGCAAATGAGGTAATAGTTCTGATAGCTTCTGGGGTTGCTTTTGGAGTGTGTCAGTTGATGTAATGGTGAGCTGATCTGGCTGCCTTGTCCACCTGGACACACTTTGGCTTTGATTTTTCATTAATTCTCTAGGAAAATAAGCTGTTGTGCCAGTCCAATTCAGCAAGAGACTGTCACAGATGACTGTTCATTATTAAAAGGAAATAGTGTTTTCTCATAGCCATATATTCTTTAGGATTCCCTTCTGCAACTTTCCAGAAATCCATTTGTTGTCCTCAGAGATGGTATATATAGAAGTTGAACTTTGGAATTTAGAAGGGGATTGGAAAATTAATAAAAGCATGACAAAAGAAGTGCTTATTCCAAAATGAAAGGTGCTTGCATATTGATAAACTTGAAAGGAAATAAATAAAGAAAGATGGTGTATTGTGGATTAAATGCACATCTTTGTGAATAAACTGAATATGAAACTCGAGCTTACAATACGCTCCCACAGAAGAATTCGCTCCATTTGTTTTACTGGTAACAGACTTAATCAAGTGTCTGTATAGCACTTGAAATTATTTTAACATTATACTATTTATGCTTTATTATCAAAATGCTCAAAATAATAAAAAAACACATTGCAATGCCAGTAAACAACACAAAAGAGGAATTAATTTGTGATTGCAATGTAAAGGTCAATGTAGGTGAAGAGATGCTTCTCTGCAAGGTGTGAATCCTCTTTCATTCTTCTATGTGGAAGGAAGTATTGAAATTTAGTCAGTAGCCAAGTGTCTGACTGTATGTAGTTGAACATTTTGAGGAATAATATAGTGAACAATTTTCTTTCTGTCTAAAGTTTATCTAGTAAGATTAGGGTTCCCCTGCCTTTCAGGGATATGTGATGCTCCCCCTCTACTCTGCCCTGGTCAGGCCTCACCTGGAGTCCTGTGTCCAGTTCTGGGCTCCCTGGTACAAAAAAAGACAAGGACCTTCTGGAGACAGTCCAGTGGGGGTTCACAAGGATGATAAAGGGCCTGGAGCATCTTCCCTGTGAGGAAAGGCTGAGTGAGCTGGGGCAGTTCAGCCTGGAGAAGAGAAGACTGAGAAGGGTTCTCATGAATGTGCATAAATATCTGAAGTGCAGGAGACAAAGGGAGATGGCCTCTTTTCAGTGGCCTGTGGAGACAAGACAAGGGGCATTGGTCACAAGTTAGACCACAGGAGGTTACGCACTGATGTGCAAAAGAACATCATGATGAGGGTGATGGAGCACTGGAACAGGCTGCTCAAGGGGGTTGTGGAGTCTCCTTCTCTGGAGATATTCAAGACCTGTCTGGACACCTACCTGTGTGACCTGCTCTAGGTAACCTGCTTTGGCAAAGGGTTGGACTCGATGATCTCTCGAGATCCCTTCCAACCTCTACAATTCCATGATTCTGTATATCAGGGATGCAGACTTCTAGAGGTACACCTGTAATTTTCATGGTTAATTGGGTAACTTGCTTTCCACAGCCAAAAAGGGACAGCCCGCACTGGTCTCTCAAAAGTAACTGATGGCTCCTTCTAATTAGACCATTATTTCTCTTTTTCCATTATTTTAATTTCACAGCAAGTTCCCGGGCACTTGAGGTACTGACCTTGAGTCCTGTGCATACAATACACTGAGAGGAGGAGGTCATGGACATAGTAAAATGAGAGCAGCCGGCCAGAATTAGTAAGAATTAGATGTGTTACAGCAGAAAGGCCTGTCACATCCTGATTTATTTTATTTTATTCTTTTTCTTTGTTTCCTGTGTTTGTGGCAGAAAAGAGAAAAAAGCACAATTTGGTCATGGTTTTTAGAAGGCTTGAAGCAAGTGCATGTGTTGGGACTCATGAGACTTCCCCTTAATAACTCAGTGAAATACACTTTAATATACAGCATTTCATTTTGACTGTGATCCTGTTGGCTGGAACCTGCAAGACAGCTAACCACCTGAGCACACAAAAAAGTATATGTTGAAGGAATTCAGAATGAAATAAACCATACTGAGTGTCCCGGTAACATTTAGCAAAGCGTGTCACGCTTGCCAGTGTGCCCTGCTGAAAACTTCAGTCGTGTTTCAGCATGTGCAGGTGTTTTGTGAATCCTGTTCTGAGAAGACTGGAGGTTTTGGCTCACTGTGTAATTCATTCATTGAAAGTAGTCACTTGTAGTGCTTAACAGTGCATGGGCAGCTTAGAGCAGGCTGAAGAGTATCTAACCTAAGGGAATAGCAAAGGGAATTTAGGGAGGCAGGAGGTAATTACCTCAACTGGAATGCAGCCAGGAGATAGGAACTAACCTTGCAGCGCTTACTAAAACCCATGAGTAATGAAGAGCTATCTTTTACTGCCAGATAGTAATGGATGCTGTTGATGTTGGAATGACTCAATATGATTCACTTTTTCTGGCAAGAGGTGAATGACTGACATTGTCAATAACTATGAAGTACTCACAGGATAAAGCACTTCTTTTGTCTACTGTCTAGTGGGCTTCTCTCTGGCAAACACATTTTCCTCTTCTAAAGCCATGGTTAGAGTACCAAGAATCCTGTAAAGAGTGTTCTGTTTGATTCGCTCATGTGCAGCCTAATCCTTTGTTGCCAAGAACTTGTCAGGCATTGTGAAATATTTTTGAAAATTGGAAATAAGGAAGTTTTTGGGTTTTAATTGTCTTTTCCAGGATACTTCAAATAATCTTACTGATTACTCTTATATCGTGATATGGTGTATTTGTCAAAACTTATCCCACAATTTTTGTAAATACACTATTACTATTCCTGCCGTATAACACTTTTCTTGTTACTATGAAATCATGATGTGTTATGTATAATTAAATATTTAAAAATGTTTAATCATGGTTCTGAATCCTGAATTTGAGCCTATTCATTTAACTTACAGATTTTTAGGTTCCTCTCTCCCCCTTTATTTGAAAATTCTTTTAAAACTGAACAACTCTTGCCTAAGGCATAATGCAGAGCTACTGATTTTTTGTTAGTTTTTAAGTAGAGATGAAATAGAATTATTTCAAAGGCTTACATTTCTCAGAGGAGCCTCCGGACCCAACTGATTTCAAGGAATTCTTTAGGAGACTCAGAGAAATCGAAATTAGCATTGTCTCTATGTTCTGCCTCCCCACAAACTCTTAGAAGAACTAGTAAAATTTGCCTGGGGAGACAATATGGTTTTGTTGATAATCTAAAGCTCAGAAATCTTGGTTTCTCTTCCAGTTCTATTTCTCTCTATATATATATATCTCTTCTCTCATAATTTGCTGCTTTTGTTTAATTAGACTGCCAGACCTTTAGTCAGGGGCTGTTTTACTGTTTTTATACATAGTGTATAGCATAATTATAAACTTAGCGTATGTATGTAGTGTAATTATAATTTTAACAGTATGTTTGATTCCCAGCACTGTTGAGAATAAATTTCAGGTACTTCAAAACAATTTGAAATTACCAATTTCGCCAAGATTCTCTCATTCAGCAAAGCAATTGACTGTGTGGTTCACTTTAAACCTATGAATTCCACTCTTGATTATTACTGAGACCATTTTAAGGCTTGAATTTAAACACCTGCTCAAGTGTTTGGTAGTGAAACATATGCTAGGGCAAAGCTGCACAGAAATGCATTTATATAGTTTAATTCATTCTAACTCTATCCCTCTTTTGAGACATTGATGTGAGGAGGACCTCAAAGCTCTGCTGCAAATCAGACTTGAGAAATCTAAAAGGGACAAGTGAAAGTTGATTTTTTTTCCTTGGAAGTTAGTAAACTTTTTCCTTTATGTATGTGCATGGTTATGAGACTTATTTAGTTGCAGTGAATTTCACTAACCTAGACAATGACCTTTGAGAGATGTGATAGTGCAGTGTCTCCATATTTTTTTCCTACTTGACTGTTGGATCTTGTCACCACATGTTTTAGTGTTTGGCTTCTGAAATAAAATTTTGCTTTTTTTTTTTTTTAATTAATGTGCAAGCTGGTTTGTAAGGATAAAGCAAGGAAATAAATGTGAAACACAGAATGTAGTGTTGTTTGTCAGGAGTTGTGATGGGATTTTGATATATTTAAAGATGGTACCTTGAAGCAAAAAAAGCCACTGAGAATTTCAGTGAAATAAAATAGGCAGGTCTTACTTTGACAAACACATTTAAACTTGAAGAACAGTTCAGTTTGTGGGTGCAATCTACTGCACAGCAAATCCTTTCTCCTGGACCACATGTCTGGATGAGCAGAACATAGCCCAGGCAACACATGTGAATCTCCCAAACAAGTAGCCTCCCTGTGCAATTCTGTATCTCCCTTCACCCAAGGATTTTATCATACTTCACAGACCACACAGGTAGGTGTGGGAATCCCCCACAGAAGCCCTTACAGAAAGCAACAGCAAAGAGAGATGGACCAGCTTTTCTTACTGGTGAAGAGCTGGGAGCAGAATGTGGATCTCTCAGCTACTGCCACATGTTTTAAGAATTTTGAACGTGATATATAACCTATTAAAGCCAACACTGTACTTTGATTCCACCACTGTTTTGAATAATCTTTGGCTGGTTAATTGAAGTGAAGGGGAAAGCACAAACTGAATCTGAATCTTTTGGAATTAGCCAGACTTGGTTTCCCTTCAACACCGCTTATAGACTGCAAGTCTTTGACCACTTTCCCTGCCCAGTCAGCCAGCTTTAGCTTAAAGGTCTTTTCAATTTAAAGGCATTTTTGTTTGTTTGTTTTGTTTTTTCCCCCTTCCTGCTATCAATTTTACCTTTATTTTAAGGCTCCTTATTTACCTGTAATAATGCTCCATTCTCCACAACTTTCTTTGGATGCAGAATGCTATCAGGAAGATGTGTTAAATTTTATTGCAGCATTTCATAAATGGATGCTCTTTATTCAAGAAAACCCATTTCAGCCAGCTAAGTGAAAATAAATAGAAAGATATGCATTATTTACGGGGCATAATGTGAATAAGTAGACTGCATGCACAAATAGCAGATGAAAATCCAGCAGATGTTGATAGGAAAATGGCTGTTAGGGAAAAAAGCTTGTCTTCAGGCACACATGCTGTTTGTCTTCAAACATACATACATATATATATATATATACACACACACTTTATTAAAAAAAAGTAATCAGGTTTTTTTCATAATTGTCATCCCCAGACTTCCCTCTGAGAAGCTGGCATTCTTTTACTCCAGCAGTAAAGATTACATCTTGATTGCCATCTTCTTTCTTGATGTTAATGGGAGAGTGTAGCCTGTTTAATTGGGAGACCACTTTCCATGCTGGCAAAGGGTTTTACTTGATTTTCCTTGCTGCTATTTCCATCTGTTCCAGAGATCAGCAATGATCATTGGATGATCAGCAGCCAGGACATAATGCAAGTAGGATTCAGCCAAACTGTTTCTTGCACCCATGTATCTATTGTACATTATTTGAAGTGTATAATTTTCTTGCCTGTTGCAGGGTTAATCCTGATAAAAGTGGCTTTTTTTTTTTTTTTCTTCATAAGGAGTGAATGAATTTGCAAAATCTCTCCAGTCAATCACCTTGCTAGAGATAACCAGCCATCTTGGATATAGAGTGTGTTATGTCATTGTCAGCAGTCACAAGTTAGTTAGGATGGATAAGACAGGGCATTAGAAATGTACCTACATTCCTGAGAAGCTGAAGAGCAAGAGTCAGGAAGCAAAAAGACAGAGCTGTTCTGCAAGATGGGAGCAAGGGTGACAATTCTGCATGCAGGGAAAGGCTTCTCAGAGGTTTTTCGTAGCAGTCTGATCGCAGGTTGCACACCATGCCATAGCAGAATAGCCTTGAGTCCAGTCTTCAAGGATTCAGGTTTTCTGAAGCTTTTCTGACCTTACCGTAATTTCTCCATCAGTAGAAAGTAGCCAAGAACCTTGTAGACATGAGTCACAAGACAAGGGACGTGACACTCATAACTCCTCTATGATCTAAGATGACAGATTTTGTGTCATTAGCTGGTTTAGGCTTTCTGTGAGGAAATAAGTAACTCAAAGATAAGAAGATGGAAATATTGAAAATACTGAAGAAAATATTAGGCTAATTTTTGTTCTACCAAAAGCCATTTACCCATGATATGGCAATGGGACAGATTTGTTTATATGTGCCCTGTGGGCCCGACCCAAAGCCAAAAGCTGCCATTGATCCTGAAGGAAATCCATGCACGCTTATGAAGGAAAAGAAGCAGAATAAAGATCACATTTCTCTGCGTACTTCTGAATAAACTGAAGATTTCTATTGATAAATACATTGTAGCTGCTGTAAGGAATATGCCATAAATATAAATGAGTTCTGGGATGAAGAGACTATCTTGGAAAATGAATCACAATTGCATTTTTTTCATACACTAGGGAAAGCTATATAATTATGTCTTAGTTAACTTATAATAAGAAAATACTTGGTCTCCTTCTTTGAGTAAGGTGCTAGAGAAGCTAGGACCCGGGGAAACAGTGCTTCTCTTGTTAAATTGGCTTCTTGTGACAAGAAGAGGAGCTGTAAACACAGTTCACTGATTATGTTATGGGACAGTGAAAAGATAGTTCATTAACAAAAAACAGCCACGCGGTAGTCTTAAAGCTTATACAAGAATCCTAATTAAGGTATAAGCTATTGATAGTTTCAAGTTTTTCTTCATAAATGATGATCTATGAACTAACAACAATGTTTCTGTAGAAAATTTCAGGACAAGCATCTCTTCAGCTTTAAAATCCCTGAACATTTCAAATGGATGGAGATGGTTTGGTTTGAATCCATATTGCATCACAAAACACTCTGCAAAAAGCTACAACAATTTAATTAAAATGTTTTTAGTTTAATACGTCAGGTCTATCTCTTATATTGCAGTGGTATTGTGTATTGACTTGTCTTTTGACATTGAAATTAAGTGTTGAAGTATCAGAGATTCCCCTGAGATGGAAATGTTGTTCTCTAGATAACTCTGGATCTGCTCCTCTTCCTGTACTTGTTTGATTTCTTAAATTTTTAATGCAATTACTCTTGATTTATGCCACTAAATGAGAAGGTGTTTTTAAAACCAACAAACATGAACCACCTGGGTTTTCTTAATTGGCAAAATGAGTTATTCACGTATGCCTGCTTTATATGGGATGGAATTATTTTATGCCCAGGTTTTCATCCAAGAGGACTAGGAGTGTGCATTTGCAGTGCTGGCGCCAGCTGAAGCGATCTGTCAGTGTACTGCCTTGCACTGTTGTGTGCACTTTCCATCTCTGCTCAAAGAGAGCCTTTGACTGCCATCTTTAAAAGGCAGCATCTTTGTGCCATCCTTTCCTCTCTTTCTGAACTGCCTTGAATGTGTACCAAAGCATTCTCAATGTACTTATGTTATATATAATTCTGTTTCATGTGGGTGCTTGAACTACAGTTTAAATTTTAGGTTTGGGACAGATGCAAGAGGTCCTGTCACAGTGAAAGCACAGTGACTAGAAGGCAACCTCTTGGATGTTTTCAATTGTAAGGTCCAGTATGTTCATCTTAATCCAGTGTGATAAAAGGTTATAACAAGACATTTTTAAGATAAAAAGTTCTTTAATTTGTATATCTTTCAAGGAGCATTGTACAAAGATTTGAAGATGCTCTGTTTGGAAGATGAAGACAAGTAAATCTGTGTACTATAAGGACATTCTCTATGTTCATAGATATTTTATATTTCATAAAAGAGGGACTACTTATAAAAATATTCTAAGCTTATCTCACTAGCAACACCAAAGTAGAAAGATCTTCCTACTTGCTATTCCTTTCTTTTCTGGTCCCATTTCATTGTCATTAAAAATGTTTTCATGGCACTTAAGTAATATCACCAAGAATGTTTAAAATCATACAATAAAAAGGACATATTCTACACATAGACATCACACAGTTCACTCTCTGTATGGTTAAATTTAAGATTGAATGAGTACCCTAGTTACATGTTTATATTGATGCTGTTGACTGCCAGTGATTTAGTCAAAAGTGTGAGTCTGGCTTTCGTTGAGGACAGCTCTTGTTATTGAGATACCTGGAAGACTGCCTTTTGTGAAAGCTGCGATGTAGAAGGCTATAAATGCTTCCAAGTAAGAAATCAAAATCCACTCTAAAACCATAAAGTCTGAATCTGTCTTTTAATACAGACATATGCACCATTGCTGTTGAAGGCCAAGTTTTCCTGAGTCCATTACTTCTCTTAGTTGACTGTCGCTTTCAGATTCTGCTTTAATTGACCATAACTCAATAGTGTTGCCTCTTCTTTCACACTTAGTTCTGTTTCTGTGTTTGAAAAACAGGGAGCAAAGTTTATTTTCAGTCAAGTGCCCTTACAGTTGTTCACATAGGCTTTATCTCTGAGAAATGAGCCCTTCTGTTTCTCTGTGACCTTGCCGTGAGTCAAGCAGCGAGGCGACATCTGGGCCAAACCTGATGGCAACCTGGGCTTCCTGGTACAAGGGATTTTAGGTTTTGCTGCCTGGTATTCAGTTGTGTATCTCCCCTGCTGTCCCTTGAGCCCCTCTCCTTTCAGGTATGAGCGTTCTGACAAAGTTTGCTCCAGCAGTGCTCTAAGCTACTTTTTGTGGTGTTCTCCTGTGTGTTAAGTGTGTTACCAGTGCTGGTGTGGTGCTGAGAGTATCCCAATGTAGTGTCTCTTGCAAACTGAATTTTGTGAAGGGTTTATTTCGGCTTCCCAAGGTCTCGCCATTCCCACCAGTAATGCTAGGTTTCCTTCCTCATTATTATAATGGTGACATTGACTGCTAAGGAAACAGTAGTGATATATTATTACTTTCTCTTTTCCTTTTGTATATAATTTGTCTATTGGGACTTTCTAATACTTGGATACATCAAGGAATAGCAATTTCTGGACAAATTAAATGTTAATAAGTTCTTGTTATAGCTGTCAAGAAACGTAACCGTAATTTAATAATACATGATGGTTCAGTGGTAAAAATCACTGATGCAGTCCATAAAGCTTTAAAAACTTGCATTCAGATGCTAGCTCGGGACAACTTAACATGGATTCCTTGTTGCAAAAACAGCCAGGCAGGTTTGTGAGCTGGTGTTTTAGTAGCTTAAACTATATCTTAGAGCAGGTTTTTTCTCCTTTCGCTTTGGAGAATGGTTTCTTTTTAAAAAAGAAATACCTCTTTTCAAAAGGGTTGCCTATTGCATCCAATTTAGCTATTAAATTACATTGAAATGAAAAGACAATATTTCCATTAGCTGTAATGGAATGAGAAAAGGACTGTTGGAAGTGTGAAGAATTCTGTTTAGATAGATGTAGCAAAATGTTTGCATTTCTACCGCCCATTATCTGTGGCAAATGCTTGGTTGTTTTTTAAATGCAACTGCAATAACGTATCATCTGCCTCTGTTGCCTTCTCCTGCAGGACTCAGTGTTTTGCAACTGCCTAGTGGTTTGAGCTTGCAATAATATTCCATGAACTTGGTAAAAATTATCTTTCATAAGCAGGGCAACTGAAGAAGAGATGAAATAATATGACTTACCAGAGTCCTAAAATAACCTGGCATGTGAAACTGAAGTGTTTCATAATGCCTTCGTTAATGAGCAGTGTTGTTCTCATTAAGCTGGGGAGAAAGAATTGGTTAAAATTGGTTTAGAGTTTGCTTTATAATGTTTAAGTAAGGAGCTATTCCTTTCCTTATACTGTTGTTTCAGAGATAAACGCATGGTTTGAGAACGAGTCTCCTCTCAGTGGTATGCTGATGTACTGCCAATGAACAGAGAATGTGCCTGCTACTTTTATATCTTGATAAAAATATTTCATGAATCTAAGGGGAGAAGCATGCAGAGTATTTTTATTACTTTGCATATATGTGACAAATAGCACGCTTTTGGAAAGCCACTTAGCATGCCTTGTAAAACATTATTTTATTAGCCCTATTTATTGTTTGATACTATCTCATTTTTTTTTTCAAATTTCTTACTGTAAAATATTTTTAGTCTATGAGTTACTAGTTTACATAGATCTTCTTGCTGCTGGAATTTTGGAACACTTCCTTAATACTGTATTATATTGTGTGGTAACTGGTTATCTTTGCTGCCCATCCCTGCAAAATTCCTACAGAAAGGTCGGAGGGATTTGTTCTCCAAACAGTTCCACAGTTTATCTCTGTTTCTTTCAAAAAATATGGTTTATCTGGAATATGGAGGTGAAATCAATGCATATTTTACATATTATCTCTCAAATCTGCTGTAAATCCTTATATAGAAGAATACAGCTCCAGAAAGTATCTTCGTAGGCAGAATTGATTTTCTGTTCTGATGCGTGGGTACCTGCTGAGGTGGCCCTGTGCTCCTGTTAAGAGTAGGACAGCCAAAATGGGTTTAGAAGTCTTGTGTGCAGAGGGAAACTTGGCTTCTTCTAAACTTCTGCTGAAGCTAAGCAGGCTGTTAACTTAGGGATGGCATTACAAAATCGGCTTTGGTGTATTTCCCCAAGCCTCTAATCCCACCCTTTGTGCTTACTTTCAGTGAAAGATATCTGCATGCTGAAATTCCTTCTTTTTTGGCATTCCTATCAAACCTTAAGGTCATAATGAGGTCGGGGGAGCCTAAACTGAAAAATAATTTATCAATTATCACTCCAGATTTGAACAGCTGGTTTGGTTTTTAAGTAAATGAGCATAACTCTCAGCATCCTGGAAGTTAGATGACAGCAATATAAGTTAAAATCAGGTTTGATCCTGCCACTACTAGAGAGTATAATGATTTTTTTGACCCTTTCTCTTCATTGGCAATTTTATTGCTCTGCAGCTGCATGAAGAATATAATGGAAATGTTCCATCAAGATTATAAAGTTAAACCAAGTTTGTTTTCCTGTTTCATCTGTGTTAGAAATACAGAAGCTGACCTTGGCTAATATGGGACTACTGTAGCTGTGCTTGTCTTATAGGGAGGAGATAAGGACAGAGTCTGCTAAGGTCACTGAGCAGTATAAAAATGTGCAAAGCACCTGTGTTTGAAATCACAAGAAGAAAAGTAATAAGACGATTTACTAAGTGGTTTGTTTTGTCAGAGTGAGAAATGTGAATGAGACTGGTGAAAAGGTAATCAAAATACTTTATGCTGCATCATTACTTAGTTAAGTAGCTTTTGTATATATATTACATGTGTGTACATTCAAATTCCTTTAATCTGGTAGAATAAATGCTGAATTTGCCAATATCTAGCAATATACTTCATTTGAGGAAGTGATCCTAATTTGAGAAAGATGTGGGTTCAGAGTGAAAGGAGTTTCTTCTGGCCTTGTGTCCTCGGCTTGGCTAGGGCAGGGTTAATTTTCACCAGAGTCTGGACGGGGATACAGCCAGGACAGGGAACCCAAACTAACCAAAGGGGGTAGGTATTTGTAGCATATGATGTCATGCTTGGTGTAAAAGGGGGCTAGTGTGGGTGGAACAGTGTGGCTCGAGGATGGGCAGCTCAGGGATGGTCTGGCTTTGGGATGTGTCTGAGTTGTGCAGTTTGAGTTGTGTAGCGCATCACCAGTTCTGTGTGTTCTGCTGTAAGTGTTGTTGTTGTCATGCCTCCCTCCCTGAGCTGTCCCAGCACACTGTCCTTACCCCAACCCACACAGTTTGCCTTTATCTCCCCATCCTGGGGAGAGGGGTAAGCAAGTGGCCGTGTCACCAGGACACCTTGATTTATCTGTTTTCATCAGGGTGAGCGGGGAATAGAGGAGCTTGGAGAAGTATACTTTTCCCTCTCCTTGTCTCTTGGAATTTTATTTCTGTAAAATGGTATCTGGTGGAGAGTAAGATAAAGACCTCAGTTCCCATCTGAACTGTCAGGGCCTGCAGCCTTTGTGAATTCAGCATACAGAAATACTAGGAACAGTCAATGGCCCTCCACAACTGTCCAGTGTCTGCACAGGGGTTGGAACTGGACCTCTCATCTGGAATCCACTAGATAAACTGTATTTAAAATTACTATATAAATTTACTGAACTTAATCCTTAAGTTATTGAAGCAAAGCTGGACAATTTTTTTTCCATATTGAGCATAGGCAAATTGCCTGACAAAAGAAAGAAATGGAAATTTGTGATATATAAGAATTTCCCTCCCTTCAGTGTATCTCTTGAAGTGGTCCTGGCTAGGGCAGTTCCATACATCTGGTACATACATGTGTACTTGATTTACAGGACCTGTCAGCAGTACATCATTATTTTATGCACATCTTGCCGAAAGACAAGGAAAAAATGGTCCTTCTGTTCTGGACTCCTGTTCACAATACTGATGTTATTTTGTTTTAATTGTGTGATGAGGGGCATGTTAAATTGAATCTATAGTTAACAAAAATAATCAGGTTGATGCATGTAAAAAATGTTCATGGGAAAGGAAGATAAAAAAGAATACGATAAATAGAAAGCTCTAAATAGCCTTGAGATTTTCAGTGTTTGTTAGTGCTTGATGGATGACTGTTCAGCTGTTCTTGATAAGCTTTTTATTGCAGGCTGTATGAAAGTGGTCTTTTCCCCACATTGAATCCCTCATGCTAGTGGTGGCTTCCTTTCAAACCTTCACCACCCACATTTTTGTCATATTGCCCCAGTTTCTCCTCCCATGGTTCACTCATTCATTCTGCACCTCCCAGCCAATAAATAATGTCCTGTTGGAGCTAATGTGTTCTTGGCAGACTATATCATTTTCACAGTGCCAGGATATTTATAGCCTTTACTATCCTCTACTAGTTCTGGATGGATCTTCCCCTCCCCACCCCAGTTCTGCTCTTGATAAAATGAAACAGCTCAGCTTCACTGATCTATTGTGGAGATTGTTTGAACATCTAAATTTTCTATTCATCTTTGAGATGTTGGTACACTAGTGTGGACTACCCAGTTACTTTGAAACTAATGGAGTGGAAACATCCAAACGGTTACCCTCAAAACTGTTGAGTCTCCAGATAGAATAGACCTGAGTGGCAGTATCTCTGTCAAGAGAGAAGATTTCATAAGAAAAAAGCCAAACCAAATGATGACAACAAATTGTTCATCTATTTATTTATTTATTTATTTGATTGTTTCTATTTACCTACTTATTTATCTAATTATCTATTTTACCAAGGCACCAAGGCTGTGAAAAGCATATTATTTGGTGTAAATGTAAAGCAACATTTGTAGCATGAAACTCTTGGGGAAATTCTGTGAAACTGAAGAGAACCATGAAAGAATCTCCAGATACAACATAATTCTTTGCAATGCTATAGTCAACTCTTCTTTTTTCCTTTTTTTTTAAATGATGATGTACTCAGTAATCCTACAAATCTCTGGTCTATACATCATAAATACTGACTTTTTATGCCAGTAGAAGCAAAATCCAGAAGCATCCATCACTGAATTAATTCTATGTGATTTGGAAAATAAGGATTTCCTATGCTTTGTATCCACATCCGTTTTTATACATCCAACTCTACCAAAATAAGGATAATATTGCAAGTGAGCCAACTTATTGCAGCAATTTCTGGTAGCTAAGTCACAGTAAGTAATATTTTACTTGTGAATAGGTTAGGACACTATCTGAAGAAGCCTGGCCTGATTTTGAAGGTCTATTGATCTTGCTGGCCGTCATGTTGCTTCGCAGTAATCTGCAAACAGCACGCTGTATTGACTTTGTTTAGCCTCAGTTCTCATGGAAACCTCTCTTCTGATCCTCTTGCTCATCTTTTGAAAGATAGATTTCCTGGTACTACTTCAGCAGCAATTTCTTTGTTATGTTTTTATCTGTAGTGTGCTTGTGAGAAGCTTTTTGCATAATTACATTCTGCTGCATTTTACATCCTTTCCTATACATCCCATGGGGGTTGTCTGTTAATTTTTCTTGGTATATGAAAAAAAACCCAACTCTTTGTGGTAATCAGGGCAAGGCTTGGCAGTGAATGGTTGCAAAGTAGCTCTGAGTTACTACTGTGCCTGCTGTATTTTGATTTTGCCTGCTTGAAAATCTATTGGGAGGTAATAAAGCATTAATAAAAATAATAAATTATTAATAAATTGCATAATTATAAACAAAGTAAAGAAAATATAAATTAGGTAAAATACAATAACAATAATAAAATAAATAAAATTACAATAAGAATAAAAATAAAGAAATATTGGGAGATAACAAACTCTGCAACAAGTGCCATGCAAAGACTAACCTGTCACTGTTGGGTAGATAGAAGGGCAGACTGAAACCAATCTGGATAAAATCTTTAATTTGGTAAGTTGCTAATGCTGAAGGATGAGAAAGAAAATAATAATAAAAAAATTGTTTCTGGTTAAGGGATTATTTTACTGTTCTATTGTCAGCCAGCAATGGTTGAGAAGCTACTGGCAGTCGTACCCTCTTACACAGCTTTGAAGAGAAACTGCTAGTGACTCCATAATGCCACATTCTGACCTTACCAACAAAACCATCATTTTTCTGAGTGTCTGGTATGTGTCCTGAGTCTCTGAATAAGTCTGGGTTAATTAAGGAGGGCCATGTTAAAAGTCTGGTAAAGTAACTAGATTGACTTCTCCTTGCAGGGTATTTTACTCTTCATAAATGTCCCCATTATGCTTGTAGTTAGAGCTGACCAGAGTGGGGGTTTTCCCACCAGTAACAAAATCATTAGAAAAATACACATTTTTTTAATTTTTCCTTCATCAGGAGTTAAAGTGAAAAAAATTCCAAGTGCATGTAAACGGTTGGGAGACAAGCTGTTGACAAGCAGGGCTTACTGGGGAAGCAAAATGAGAACTAGTAAACGAAAAACTGGGTGTTGCTTGGCTGGTGAGAAGTTTGGACTGAAACTAAAGCTGGTACAGATGAGCTCTATGTCACCTCACTCACTGCCTTTCAGTCAAACTGTTCAGGGGTGTTAATAGGGTTCCTTGGACAATGCAGTTGCACTTCATCAGCATTTTCTGAGGTGAATGTTATTTTGTCAGTACTCACTTCTGAACTTTGTTTCCTGAGAAGGCCCATGATCATTTCACAACATAGAGATGAATGTTGCTCAAGAAACACGCACCCTTTCAGTGCTTTGTTCTGTGGCTGAAAGCCTCGCTGGCTGAGCTCTGACCTTGCTTTGGATGCACAGTGAGTAACTGCTGACTTTTTCCTCTTTCTTGGAGAAAATTCTGTCACATTAAAGAAGAATACAGGAAGTCAGGATGTTATTTTGAGAGAGGGAAGACTTGCTAGAATGCTGGGAGGCTTTGGGGCTTTGTGCCAATGTATATTTTCCTGTGGTAAAGACAGACATCGTGAGCTGTCCTGGGGGATGTAACATTTTCAAGCTCTTTCATTTCAGAACACTTAGTTTCCCTTTCATCAGCGCCTTTAAAGTGACTTGTGTTTTTTCCACCTGAATTGCACAGTATTTCATAATTAATGGATAAAGAATGTGAACAGGAACAACAAGGCCCACAAAGGGTCTTTTAAAATGCACTTATTTAAGACTTTTATTTAAATACCACAGGGCTGGAATCGATTGAAAATACAGTCTTGAATTCCTCAATGTGCAAGCCAATAGAAATCTATAATAACCTCTGGGGAGAGAAAAATCAAAGTTTGTGTGTTCAGTGACTGTGAGGAGACACATCAGCTCCAAAGCTGAGTGTGCAGGGTTTGTACTAAACAAAACTATCCTTTCTGAAATAATTTCCTTTGTTTTATTGCTGCACTGGCTAATTCCTACTAAACTGCAGAAATGAAGGGAACACGTTCTTGCCCGCCAATTAATATCAAATGGTAAAGAGCACCTGTGGAGTGTAATGATGTATCTTTTGTGGTGTTATGGACAATGCAGGGAAATACAGTAAAGTGGCCAGAGAGAAACTGGTGGTTACCCTACAGCATTTCGCTAAGAAAAAGAATGAGAGAGATTAAGGTAATTAAGATCCATGTCCAAGGATATGACAGTGTAGACAATTAGAAGGACAGTCTTGAAATAGTTCTATACATAATTCTTTTATTATGTCATGTTTAACTTCAGTTGAAGAATCAAATTGATTGAAATTAGAAGATTGAAACCAACATGATTGCATTAAAAAGGGTAATTCAGAACTGATAAAAGGAAATACTTTTCTGTACAACTTCTGATTAAAGTGTAGAACTTTCAGGCACAGGAAGCTATTGAGGTCATGAACATAATATGTATGAGATGATAAAGTAGGTATTTATACTGGATATCCATAACTGCACTAATTAATGACAGGTACTCCTGGAAGCATTTCAAACATAGAGTTCCAAGGTTTAAACAAATATTGGTTGAAGATGAAGTTCAGGTGCACATTATTCCACATCTTCTACCTTGTTCTGGAAGAAGAGATTCATTAAATGAATGTGTTGGTGTTGCACTGAAGGAGTCCAGCTGAGTACCACTAACTAGCATGTAGTCAGCAGGCTGAGGGAAGGTATATGCTGTCCAACCAGCAAGGAGACACTGAGCAAGCTGATTTTTTTCAGGCTAGAGGAGATAAAGGGCAGATCCTTCTGCTGTTTATAAATACCTAATTTGAAAGAATAGAGGGAGATGGAGCTAGACTCTTCTCAGGTATAAGCAGTGACGTAACTGGAGGTAGCAGGCACAAGATGAAATGTGGAAAATTCTTTTTCAGTGGGTTTTTGTTGGTTATTTTTTTATTTAACTATGAGTGTGCTCAAACACCACCTATGTGAGGGTGATATAGCTTGTTTGGAGAGGCTATGGGGTCTCAGTTCTTAGAAGTACTGAAAATATGTTGGTATATGGGAGCGAGAAAACTGGTGTAAGCTGACTATAATTGACAGTTAAGTGAGAATCATATAAAAATTATTTTGGAAAGTATCTTGTTTTCAGGTATGAAACTATTTGTGACATTTGTCTTCACACTTAATATCTATTGCTTATGAATAACTAGGCAAATTTTAAATGTTTCCAGTAGCCCCATACATTTTCAGGAGCTTTTACATCTGGCAAGGATTTTGTAGCTGTGATTTTGGGTGGTGCATTGCTTTTATCTTTGGTGTTGTGTGTTCATTGACCACTCGTGAAAAAGGAGTAGGTTAAGTCCCAGGTGACATTATTTGCAATATAAATGCCTAAAGCTCAATGCTAATTCCTTTGAAGAGGCTTGTATGTGACTCTTTTAGGGTAAAGTTTCCTGAAGTTCTTCAAAGATTATATAACATCCTCAATGTTGCTCTTCTGTGTTATACTGTAATTTCTTAAATGATCTCTACTTAAAAAGTTGCTTCTGTATTAGAACTTGCATTCATGCAGTCACCAGTTGCAAACTATCTATATTAAGCACTGTCGAAACAGATTTTACAGTTGTGAAATTGTGTGCTGATTATATTATATTCAACTTTATAACACCTTCAGCTAATTTTTAAATGTAATCTTTCAATAATTCTGTCACTCAGTTGTCTAACAAGTTGCTCACAGCATAATGAAGTTTATTCTTAGACAGTGAAAGAGAACAGCCACCTCCATTGGGCTTATACCTGTATTTTAATGAGAATATTTTTTGTTAGAAAAAAAATGTGAGGGTTGATGCCTTGGGAAGTTGATTCATGTAGTGATATTCTGGAAACAACAGAGGGGTATATGAGTGAGTGTTACGGATAATGTGGTACTGTTCTAAGGATGGTGAGGGGCATTTAGTGCACTACTGAGCTAGTTAGTGGAGGGAAAGGAGTTGGTTTAGCAGCACTGGAAAGATCAATGTAGAGCATTCATGAACTTGGGGATTTGATACAGGAGGTAAAAAACAAAGATCATGGAATCTTAGAATGGTTTGTGTTGGACTGTTAAAGGTTATCTATTCCATCACCCCCTGCAGCGCGACATCTTCACCTGGTCTATCAGGTTGCCCAGAGCCCTGTCGAACCTGACCTTGAATGTTTCCAGAGATCAGGCATCTTCTACAACCTCTCTGGGCAACTTGTTCCAGTGTACCCTCATTGTGTCTCACAGTCATTGTAAAAAACGCCCACAATTTCTTTCTTATATCTATCCTGAATCTGCCCTCTTTTAGTTTAAAACCATTGTCCCTTGCCCTATCACAACAGGCCCTACTAAAAAGTCTTTATTATATCTAATAAAGACTATCTATCTTTATTATAAGCCCTCTTTAGGTACTGGAAGGCTGCTAGAAGTACTCACCAGACCCTGATCCTCTCCAGGCTGAACAAGCCCNCCCTCATTGTGTCTCACAGTCATTGTAAAAAACGCCCACAATTTCTTTCTTATATCTATCCTGAATCTGCCCTCTTTTAGTTTAAAACCATTGTCCCTTGCCCTATCACAACAGGCCCTACTAAAAAGTCTTTATTATATCTAATAAAGACTATCTATCTTTATTATAAGCCCTCTTTAGGTACTGGAAGGCTGCTAGAAGTACTCACCAGACCCTGATCCTCTCCAGGCTGAACAAGCCCAACTCTCAGAGCCTGTCTTCATAGGAGGGTGACCATCACTGTGAGGGTGACAGAGCACTCAGAGTTTGAAGAGAGATGAGTTAAACTTCAAAAACCATTCCCAGGGAGTGGGGAGCTGGACCTGTTCAAGAAAATGAGGTTGCACATTTCATATCTGACTGTCTCTTAATAAGTAGGAACACCTTAAAGCTATAAGGCCTGGTTCACATCAAGGCAAAGAAAGGATGAATAACCATTAGGTGTTAGAAAAGATATAAAGAAATGCCACATCAATAGCAGAGGAAGTCACTAGTGAGAATATGACTGAAGAACTGTGTGGAAATAGACTAAGTAATGTATGAAAATAAATTCAAGGCATTCTTCCTTATATTACTGAAACGTCACCCTTGCTTTCATTTTGTAATTAATATCACAGTGAGAAATGCTTTGAGAAAACACGCCCCCCCAAATCTAGGCTATTCAGCACAACAAACTTATGTACAAAACAGATTCAGCTTCCAGACTTTGTAACCTTTAAGACATTTGTATACAAATGGTTGAATTGAAGCAGCTCTACAGCAGTACTGAATTGAAAGTAAGCAATTAGCAAAATCTGATGACATTTTTGTGGAATTAATTTAATTATGACCTAAACTGCCATGAAAACTCAGTTCAGCTGTGTACAGAAATGTGAAGCACCTGAAGCAGCGTGCAACTTGTAAATGCCAAATATTTTCCCTAAGCCTGTTTGCATTTCTAGCACATTTGTGTCTGCTACTTCTAATTCCATTTGATAGGAATACCAAATGAGGCATTGCTGTAGTTGCAACTATATGAAATGCAGTGTTCATTTGTCATGCTGCATTAAACTGTAAAGGCATTAATGACCAATACAGGGAATGGTGTCATTAAACAGAGGCTTAAATAGGCAGAGCTGAGATCATTAATGAAGCTAGTAGATAGGAGATACTAACTTCTGGGACAAATTACTACCATACTCAATTTATTACTGTATAAGATCCGCAAGATGTGGAAATAGTGTTGGAAATCATCAGGGATGTAATGCTCGTCTTGTTTGAAATTAAGGGATAAAGGGTATTTGTTAAACAGAGTAGCTTCGTTACAGGTTTTAGGTGTCACTTTCCATGGCTGGTCCCATGGGAACTGGGCCACACACAGCTTAACCCCTTAAGGTGGATTTCTGGATTTTCAGCCTGTGTGAATCTCATGATACCTGTTTACGTGGCTGTGTGGAAGCTACCGTTTAGATGTAGTGTCTCAGCGGATCACTGGATAACTGTGTACTGTACAAGCAGTTTACACTCTCTTTACAATGTAGCTGTTTATACTCTGTATAATCTCTTACTTAGCTTATCACAAATGCACAGGCCCTAAGCAAAGCGTCCTGTAAGGTTTTATGAAAAGACATGGATTACATTTTTCAAAACCCTTCAGCTCTTATTCCAGAGGAGGTGGTGGCAACACTGTGCATTCATCGCGCAGCTGCATCTTGGGTTGTAGGTTTTGGGAATGCCAAACCAAGTTTGGCATCTTTGTGATGGGATTTTATGGATTCAGTGATGGGGAGAGGGTTGCTTGCTTAGGATGAAGGCTACAGCAAGTCCATGGCATGTGAGGAGAGGGAGGAGGGGAGGGTTGCAGTCAGGCACCATCCCTAAACCACCACAGAATGAAGTGAATCAGAGAGCTGGTTTCTGTCATAAACTTGAGCGTCTTCCTGGCCTTCTTAAGTGGTGGGATCTCTCTACTGCTGCTGTCACTGTGGGTAACGGTTGTTAGTGGCTATTATCCATGTCTGTGGTACCACCATAGGTGACGGAGCCACCACCCAATTTTTTCTGTAATGGCTGAGCAGCAGGTGCAGTTGCACAAAAAGCCAAGAATCTCAGATATGAATCCTTCCTCAGTGAATACACATCTCCTCAGAGAATAACCCTCTCACCTAGCATTCATTAAGGCTGAAGGAGTCACCATCCTTGCTCCCACCACATCCCCTGCTGAGCTGGTGTTGCTGGGCAGCCATGGCACAAATAGAATAGGCTAGAAAACAGGAAGTCCAAGGCATTAGGTCCCTGTAACTCAATCACGGAAGTTGGCAACATCCCCCCCTCTCCTTGCCACTTGTGTAATTTAATGAGTGCAGCCATTGCAAAGGCTGAGTGGACTGTCCTGTGAATTGTTGTGGGAAAGCAGCAAAGAGACAGCTCGCATGTCTTACAGGCTGCTGCCACTGCTGCCTCCTACTCCATCATTTGCGTGTGACCATGGACAAAGCAGTGTCCGCCTCCTCACTAATTCTTCTGTGAGCAGCACTCAAAGGAACCTGGAAGGAATGGGTATCCTGGGTATGGAAGCTGCTAACTACAGATCTATGAGACAGTGATTGAATCGACTGCATGAGAAAAGTTGCTGTCATATAACCTATTTTGAGGCCCAGAAATAGCATAGTGTGTTACCATTGCTTGGGCCATAGTGGAAGTGGTACAAGTACAATTAACTTGTGATAAAGAATGTCACTACATGATGCTGTCTCCCCTGTCCTGTGTGAGGTAGGCCCTTGGATAGTTCACTGCTACCCAAGCAATGAGACGGCTTTTTTATGAATCCTGCTTTTGAATGTGTAACTCCAAATTCCTCCCAGCGCACATTTAAGACTTGAATATGTTTTGCTTTGCTTGTGTTGCATGGGCACATAAATACATGTCAACCTCAGACTAGCATGAGACTCAGCTGACAGTCTCCAGACATGTGGGATAGTAAAGGCCCAACTCACCGATGTAAACAATAAGGGCTGAGATGGGGCTGAGCCAGCTCTGTGAGCACAAAGACTTGTCAGACTGGAGGAGCCATGAGGCTTTAGAAAATGCTGCTCCAAGGGAGCAGCCTATTGAGCAAATCTTATCTGTGCATCAATGCGTATGCGCTCCTTCCTGTGCTGCAGGCTGAAGAGGACCTGCTTTGGAGATGTGAGGTAGGTACACTTGATGTGAGACACTTCCCAATGTGGCTGTGCCTATCATTACATTTCAGCCTGCTATTTCAGTCCCACTCCAGGTTCCTGTGTAGTTCTTTAATGTAGTAAGAACCAAATGCACTTGGTAAGGGAGCAGAGGAGACTGGCTTGTAATAACCCCAAAATTAAGAAACTAGAAAGGGATTGGCTTGAGGTCAGCAGACTCTAAGGGTGCCAGAGCACCTTGCTGTCATGCTATATAGCCTGGGGAGCAGGGTTTTGAAAGCCAGGGTCAAGAGACTCTAAGGCCAAAGGTTGATTTGAGCAGTTTAAGGACAGGTTAGGCTAGGTCCTGACCTGGGCATAGCAAACATTGGGAACAGTGTGGTGTTGAAGCCAACATAACTTGGATGCCTAATTCTCTAAGTGCTCTGGGAAGTGAGACTGTCTGGTAGGTATACACAGATCTTGTGGAGTGTAAGGGGAAAACTTCCTTTTTGCTTTCTCAGTCATGTTTTCTTATGTGTAAATGTTCATTTTTCCTCTAATGATCCTTCCAGAAGTCAGTGGAAGTAAAATTTAATTAATAGTACCTTTTCTTCAGAATGACTACTACTTCAGTACCTCTTAATGTGCTGTCTGTTGGCATAGAAACGTGATCCTGAAGCTTTAAGAGCTCATCTACAGAGGCCAGTGTTTCCAGCAATACCTCCACCTCTCTTGTACACGTCTCCATTACAGTACGTTTGGAAATTGAGCACAAACTGTGGCAGAGTTCAGGGACAAAGAGAAGGAAGATTTTGAGTGTCTTAATAATGAACACAGCAGGGTGTAAGCAAAGACTGGGGGTAGTATAGGAAGCAGTAATCTGAACTGTGGAACACTACCTGATTTTCTCAGTTGAATTTACTTCAACTTCAATTTACTTGAATTTGCATCAGTGCAGATTCTGCCCAGTGTCTGTACTTTCATGGCAGTAGTACACATTGAGCAACATTTGCTTTCACTCTGCTCATGTGACTGTGGTTATAATGAGCAGGATAAGAGCAAATATCTGCCTTTTTGACAAGATTACATTACTGTATCATAGAATCACAAAACGTGAGGAGTTAGAAGGGACCTCAAGAGATCATCTAATCCAACCCCCCTGCCTGAGCAGGATCATCTGGATTAAATCACACAGGAACACATACAGAGTGGCCTTGAATGTCTCCAGAGGAGACTCCACAACCCCCCTGGGCAGCCTGTTCCAGGGCTCCGTCATCTTCAGAGTGAAAATGTTTTTCCTTAGGTTCACATGGAACCTCCTATGCTCCAGCTTGGACCCATTGTGCCTTGTCCTATCACAGGCCGTTGCTGAGTAGTCTTTTTAAGACATATGAGTTATACCTTCGTAAGAATTATGTTGACATGTGTTTATTAAGTCAATTTATTTGACTAAATACCTTTATCACATTTCATTGTAGAAATGTTCATGAATGCTGGTCGCTGCTTCTATTAAAACTACCCCCATACTTATGCATAAGATAAATCTGTTTGTAGGTGCCTGCTGTCCCTAAGCCCAGAAAAAGTTATTGATATAAAAATGATTGAGAATGTGTTAAAGGTTTCTCTTCACTGTAATACTTAAACTTAGTTGTTCTTTGACCTGCTGCACTGTCATTTCATTCCTGTGAAATAATAACAAAGACCTTCTGGGTAACATAATTTTGTCCCACTTTACCTGGTGCCTTTTTCAATATTGTCATTAACATGAGATCTTTAACACACTTGTGTGAAATTGTTACCCAAATATTTTCAGCATGTCTTTGCTGAAGTACTTTGTCACAAGGATTCATTTAATGGGAAAACTCGAAGAGGGTATCACTCATATCTTTTAATGCACTGCATATTTGACACAAATCCACAAAATTGATGGTCATAGCTTCAAAGCATCCCACAGTGGCACAAATAGCTCATCATTCTGGTGGAATATTGTTTTAGCATGTCAAAGTGTATTTGAGAAAAAATGTGATTACCCGTGGATAATGCTCTTGGCCTCATTGTGGTGATTAAATAGATGCTTCGTTTGCAGCGAGTTCTGCAGCCCTCTGTTAAGCCTGACCTTTTCTCCTGGCTGCAATGCACTGTGGCGCATTAGCATGTGTTCTGCTCATTACAGAGAGAGGCAATTGCCATCCTGAAAAAAAAGTCAGATATCCCTGTTAGTGCACGATCTGCTTTCCTTTTCCCTTGGCTTTAACGTACTGTCACCAAATATCCTGAGCAAATGCTGAATACAGTTGGCAGTATTGTAGAAAAATTGATCCTGGCATCTGGCACAATGTGTTTGGAATGAGCTCACACTTTTAGAGTGAGTGCTGTTCTGCTCTCTCCCCTCTGCCTCCCTTTGTCTTGCATAAATATTTGTGTCTTTAATTCCTAATCTCTCATATAGTTGGAGGACCATAATGGCTAAGGTGTCGTTCAGAATGAGTCTTGCATATAAAACAGTAATAAAAGGACCATGCATATTCCGAAACAGGGAAGTCTAAAAGGCCAAGTCTTGCTTTATGGATTAAAGCACATTTCTTGGCTGTTCTAGCACCTTCTTGGTGCTCTTGCTCATTGGTGTTGTACAGGTTGGTCATGACAGAAAATTGGTTTGACCATGCTACAAGTAATGACAGGGATGAGTCCTGATCTTGTTAAATATGAATTAACTTCATTGGTCGCAGTGGAGACGTTTCAAACCAATGCTAATGTAACGAAATCAGAACTGAATGATGCATTGTTTGGCAACTGAAAAAGACAGTATTATTGATGTGGCTGGGGCAATAAGATAGGACTGTGTTACCTCAGCCCTTTCTCCTTTTGGTGATGCTCTTTGTGCTATCTCATCCCTCATCCCATGCTTACAGGGTTACTGCTGCTGTTACTGCATACTGCAACTTGTAGGCTCTGCTGTTCCACTCAGCATCCCCTTAGGTGAGAGACTGGAAACCACCATTGATGCAATGGACATAACAAGGGTTGTGTTCTATGGGACGAAAAAGTGTGCAAAAAGTGGTTTTATGGTAACCAACATAAGTTTCTCAAATAAGAACTAGTGTATTAACTCCCCAATTCCTACCACAAAAGGTTTTCCTGGAATAGCATTGAAGTATATTAGTGAGGCATGAGTTTGTCTCCCATGTAAATGCTGGTTGGTGAGCTATTGTAGCAACTGATCAGCTCATGCTTGAAATCCTAATGCTTTCAGATGCTGTAAAAGCTTTTTTTGGATGAGTAGGAGTGCAGCGCTGTTGACTGTAAGTGATGATACTCCTTCGCTATATTATTAAGCATCCTTAGCAGAACCTACCTTAAAGAGGAGTATTTCAACTCTGCTTTTCTCTTCATGTGAAGTAAAAAAACAGTTCACTGTCTACAGAATGGGGTCCAATTCTGAATTTACATCAGCATTAATCAAAAAATTTAATTAGCTAATTAGAATTAATGTGGTTGGTTTAAAATAGGCTTCTACTAATGTAATAAAATGTAACTAGAGAAGGTCTGGAATTATGCATTAGAAAGAACATGGGTTTCAGTCTGAACTTACATTGCTGCAAAGCTCCCTCTATGTCTATGTAAATTATTCTGCTGTTTTCAGTGTAAGATAGAAATAGTTGGATAATTTGACCTTTTGATTCTGTTTTAATTGGCTTCCCACTGCTAAGCAAACTATCCTCTCAGACACTGTGTTCTTTCATTTGGAGAGGCTTGTTTCACTCCACTGGAAATAGAGGTCATATCCTTGGTTTGTGTATATTATCCAGTTGCCTTCAAGTTGATAGTTATATCTGTTTTCTGACATGGGAGCTATCTCACATCTTCTCATAAGCATGTTGTGTGTATGGAAATAGATAAAAGCAACTAAGTGGGAAGAGATGGTTTCAATATGTAATGAGGCAGATATGCCTGGTTTCTGTTAAAATCTCCAGCATGATCTCTAACACCACATTATTCACTCCAGTGTTTGTTCTCAAGCACCAGGGCTCCTGTTTTAGTGATGTGCTAATGCTTGATCAAGCCTTGAAGCTTAAAGGTTTTAAATATAACACTGAAAACAACTTCAGCTAAGAGGTGAATTAGGAACTTTGATACTCTGGTCTGTCATCTGTGCAGAAGAGAGAATCTTTCAAGATGCACTGTGCATTAGAACGCACTGTATAATCCCTGCAAGATGGAAGAAATTGGCATTCCTTGATATTAAATTAATCTTTTCTTAAGAAAGTAAAAATGGGGTGAATACAGAGCTTAGAGAGAAAATGTAAATTACTGTATTTTTGCTGCAGTGCAGCTCTGAAGAATGAGCTGTGTATTGAAGCGCAGTGGACATCTGAAAACAGTTAAGTTCCCATTACCTCCTTCAGTTAAACCCACCTTTTAGCTGCACGCCCTTCAATGTATTTTCCATATTTTATTGTTTGTATAACATGCTTTTGTAACAAATGGCTGCAAACAGAGATAAATGGAAGCACTCTGAGAACTGATAGTTTCTCTGGTCCTGCGATAACCCCATTGGTTATTGTCTGAACAGTTAATTCTATATTTCGCAGAATAATATTTTCCTTCTCTTTTGCCTACGTGAGCATCTCAAAGTGCAACTTTCAAAAGTACACAGAGAAATAAAGTTCTGCCTGGTTTTCAACTTGTTTGTCAATGTCTCTTTCCTTTAAATGCTTTTTAAAATTCTCTGGAGAGAAGGAGAGAAAACTACAGGTTTTATTTGAAACTTAGTATGTGTTCTGTTTTGAGTTATGATCTGCATTAGTGATTTTAACCCTTAGGTCTTCTAGGTGTCCATTTAGTTTTAAAGAAGGAGTGATGGCTTAGGTTTGTATGACATCTCTAATGAGGACATTTTCCATCCGTCCTGCAAAACTCTTAGCTTTTTCTCTGCTATTTAGTTTTGGTCTTTCTGGTATTAGTTGAGAAATGATGTGACAATATGGCGATGCTTGCTGTTAATTTTTTTCTGTGATATTAACTTAGTATCACATATCATTCTGCTGCCTCAGTTTCAAGACACTGGGAAATCTGGTGTGATGACTAGAAGGACTAGAGAGATCTGACTCCTGGCCCAGTTGTACAATTTATGAACTAGTTCACTTCTCCAGATAGAACTTTGTCATTTATTTTCACCACCTTAGTGAGACTGTAGAGCTGTAAAGAGGAATGTTTTTGAAAACTTCTAGTGAACTTTTGGATTCTAGTGATTTGCTATGTGCCAGACTGTGGACTGAGAGTTGAATCAAGAATGGGTTTTGTGTCCCCGAGGAAGTCTCTGAACCTCCCCTTGCCTCAGCTAGTGAGGAATAAACCATTCATGTTTCAAAAATACTTTGAGATTGTCATCTGGATGGAGTTATAACAGTGCAAAGTGTAAACAGTACACCACAATATACAGGTCAGCAAACTAAAGAAGCATTGAGGTATAGATACAGCTGAACACTACACAGGTATTGCTATATCATCTTTATGTCCCTAGGGATTGTAGTGCTTGAAGTGTAAACATGTTTTTCTTTCTTTGAAATACATTGAAAAGAAAATTAATAAGTTGTTTACTTGCAAGATGACTGTGTCTTTGAAAGTCTTTATACCCGTGCTTTAAGAGGTGCAACTGAAATACGGTGTTGCATTATTCACATATGACTTCTTACATGTTTGGTTTGGTTTTGTTTTCCAGAAACAAAGTAAAAATAGCTTGTGCTTAATATATTGTTTGCAAAGTAAGTTTCCACCTCCTGGGTTAAAATTCTGAGAGGACATCTTTCTTGAACCAGAAAATGTACAAATACAATTGTATGTTGATGCTTCTTGTGCCCCTTGCTGTGCTTGTGTGCAAAGCACAGATATGTTGATTCCTGCCATATGCAAGCAGGAGAGTCAAAAAAGTGACCGCTGAAATGTCAGTTTTCTCAAATGTCACCTCCTCTTTTTAGATCTATATATTCATAGTTGTCTTCTAACAAGGCTTCTCTTTTGTGATCTGAAAAGAAATATTAAATCCAGAACATGTATGTAATTTACAGGAAGCTTTAAGCAACTTAAAATTATAGTTGGAAGAGAATAAATTGTTTGCAAAGATTAGCATTTAGAAGAATGTTCCCTTTAGGGTTAGCACTACACTTGTCAGCAGACTGTGGTTGATTCAAGTTTTTCATTTTTTTCAACAAATGTTTTTGAATGTTTACTCGATTGATGGTGAATATTCAGTTTGAGCTCTGTGCCTGTGAGCTCTGTACCTATGGGCTATCGATCAGAAGCATTTTATAAAGTTTTTTCTGCTCCTGGATTACACAAACATACAAGTTCTCCAGCACAAATAATTGTGTGGGTAAAGATGAGTATTGCCTGCCAGGAACACTCTTGCTTGGGTTTTTAAAATTTCTCCAAAGCCTCTTACCAGAAAAACAAGGTGATTCAAACATTTTCAGAGAACTAACCTGAAGGGCTCGAGAAAATCAGAAAAAGGACTTGAAATACCTAAATAAATATTTGTGGCTATATTTCTTTTAGTGTTTTCCTTGTATTTAGAACAGTGAAGAAGATAACAGAATATGCAGATCCAAATGATCACAGCTGTAAATAGCAGTAGCATTAAAGATTACTGCCTCATCTGGCTCATCCTTCGGCTGTGACCCACAGAAACCCTACTGGGTTTGACCCTCCCCATGCTAACAGTACTGGGAAATGGTCTGCACTACCTCCTCTGTGACTGAGTCCTTAGCTGACTGATGTCTGGGGCATTTAGGCAGCAAGCTAAGATGCACCTGTAGAAACACTTGGTTTCCAACAAAATCAATGAGATTCCTGTTGTGCTGAGGGCTGGGAATAAGGCACAGGGGAAAACTATTAGCTAAGGTCTCCTTAGGTACAGCAATGCTGCTCATTCCTTGTGTACTGTGGGGGTGCCTAATAAAGAACACAAGAGCTATTGAAAACTCTGATCTTGCTCCTTTGCACTTGTCAGCTTTATCTCATAAGCTCACTTTGGTTCGCACAAGGGGTCAGGGAGAAGAGGAAAGATTGTGCTCTTCATCCATCAAGCCACTGGGAAATGTCAAGCTGTCAGGCTCTGATGGTTGGTGCCAGCAGAGTTTCGGAAGTCATGTAGCGTAAGATGGCCGCTCTTATCTGTGCCACTGTTCTAAATACAGCCTCGAGTACATCCTTAAGCTGAGACTCAGGGCTCAGGGAGAGTATAAGAGAAGGGTGAATGCCAATAAACACTTCTCACTTTCAATAGCGTGACAGTGTTTGAGTCAGGGGGAGGTCAGTTTACTTCACCCTAACCCAGTTATTATCTACCATCTCTGTCTGGGCACACGCTCTCTGTGTATCTTTACCACAGTTCATAACATGGTTTGTGTTTGGAGTAACACAGATTGAATTATTTTTTCACTTAATGCAGCTTTTCATAGGTTGTTTGGGAACTGTGAGAGTATTTGCTCATATTCCTTTGCCCAAAGGCTGAGGTTTGCAAAATATGTGGTACTCTTTGAGGTCCTCCCTTTCACAGTGAACCAAAGGCAAGGATCTGGTGAAACAAAATAAGGATTTTGCTCTTGAAATTGTTAGTAACAGAACTTGTGATGTGTATTGATTTATTACCCTGATTTGGCCTTTGAAAAAAATTTACACAGGCAAATAACTAATTAATTAATGGCAAATAATACAGTTTTTTTTTGCATAAAGTCGTCTTATATCCTTTTTTTTTTTTTTTTTCCTGGTGTGTTGAGCCATCCAGCTGACTAATATGACTCTCCTTTTGTAGCTTTGCTTCTCCCAACTTTCAGCAGTGGTCAATCTGCCTGAACAGGGTTTCTCTGTTGAGAGGGACCATCATTTTGAGGCTATCTTGGAAGTGCCAGCCATGTGGGTGAACAGCATGCTGTCAGTCCCTTGCAGTGAACAGGGAGTTAGAAGGCTGATGGACGTGGACAAACTGAGCTGCCTCACAGAATAAAAAGCAGACAGGTAGATTCCTTTCTGCTACACATGACTCATTGTTACAGTGGTTTCCCTTTCATTTATTTAGCTATGTCTGCTCTGAAGCATATCTGTGCTACAGCCATTTCTCAACTCTTGTTTATTTGCCAATATGAGGCATACATATGATATTCTTCTTGCTCAAACTGAGAGTAGTGCTGAAAACCTTTCTTTTATGTAGCAGAATATACAAAGTGCTTTGAAGGTCCTTCCGTGAGACAGCTGTAGTGATCTAAGACTTCGAGGCACACAGAACGCTCAGGGACACAGGTTGAAATTCTGGTCTTGGCCTTGAGCTTTGTTTTTACGTGTTCTTGTCAGCTGTTTTTTTGCTCTCTTCCAGTTTTGAAGTTGCTGATCTAAGATGATTATGCTTCCTACAGTCTCAGTGGTACCCAAAATTGCCAGGCTTACCACAGAGAAAGAAGTGCAGGCAAAACTTAAAAGACAAAAAACCCCAAAACCCCAAACTAACAAACAAAACAAAAGAAAAACCCCAGCCAATGCACCAAACAAACCTCAAAACTTTGAGATTCTGATGTCTACTACAATGGCAGTTGTAGAGCTGGTTCAGTCTTAAAGGGAGTCTTCCATCTTTGCGTAGTGGTCCCTAAAGACCATTGCAGAAGCCAGAGTCATGGGTGCATACTGCTTTGATCACAGTATATATTCTGTTTGCATTGTTCCTGCTCCAGTTTGGCTGGGTGTTGCCTCTGCTGCATGGTACATGCAGCAGAGGCACCTGCAGAGGTACCTGCAGCTGTGCAGTCATGACTGGTTTTGGTTTACTGGGAGGAAAGCAAGGCTTCTGCAAGCCTCTGGACCCTCTTCACTAGCTCACCTGGGACAAAGGTCACCAGTGGAAGGGAATCAGTTCTGTGAAATTTGGGCTGAGTTATTAAAATCTGCCAGCTGTGTGCATCAACATGTAGTTAATGGGAGGTTTGGAAATGGCTTTTATGTGAATGTAAGGGTGATTGCTTTTCCTTTGACTTGTAAATAAGCTTGCACACTGCTCTGACTTACAACACAGCTATTTCTGGTTCTTATTTGTACATCTCATTATATCTTGTACTTTATTTTACATTTCTTGAACTTTTAACTTTTTCAAGAATGTAATTAATGTGCTTCTGGCAAGCATTTGCCTATCATTATTGACATATTTCAAAGTAAGCTCGTTTCTCATCTTCTCATTGCTTCTTTGAATCTTTTTTTTTTCTATGGAGAGAGAACATTAGGTCCAATTCTTAAAGGATGTAACCTAGATACTGAGGGCACACATTTATCTGCTGTTTGTCTATGCAAAGCTCTAATCCTAAATATAAATAGTCATGTTAATTATCTGCATGCATGGAAGATGGTGGATGCACCCACATAAAGTTCCTTCTTTTCTTTCTTTCTTTCTTTCTTTCTTTCTTTCTTTCTTTCTTTCTTTCTTTCTTTCTTTCTTTCTTTCTTTCTTTCTGCTTGCATTGAGGAAGAATTTTGTGATACTAACTTATCACAGAGTGGAAAAGGAATAATCTACTCTATTTGTCAGCAAGAACACACGCAGCTAAATATATATATAAATTATACACTGTTTATACTGATTATATTACTGATTTATATAGTGGGTTGTTTCTTTAAATGCAGTTATTCTTCAGTTTGTGTTGATTTGTTTGGTTTTGAATTTTTTTGGAGAGTACACGATTTTGTGGATTTCCCTTTCTGGTAGCACAATTTCATTGTTTTGGGGGGCTAGGACAACCACAGCACCAGAACTTGAAAAAGTAAAAAATAGCCACAAATTAAAGTTATCTCACTTTTTTTACGGATCAGCTTTTCTAAGAGAAAACTAATTCTTGAAAAGATTTTTGAGAGATATTTCAGTAGTATATAGGTTGTGATGTAGAACAATATTTTAATCAACTTGTAGATATTCCTGAATGCTAAACTGTTCCTTGCAATGCTCATTCTGACAAATCTCGGTCCAGATTCATCTCGGTTACAGACAGAGGTTATAAGTATGATCTTGTGCCCTTGATGTGCTGTAGGCCTAAGAACCAGTCGTGCCTTGTGAACGTGGTTGTAAAGCTTCCTTAGGATATACATATTTTGCAAGCCTCTGTGAAGCATGATGCAGTGGATAGATGCCTGGAAGAGCATGGGAACTGCCAGACTATAAATGGAGGAGTTATAGAAGTACTTTATAACAGTTAAGCCATAAAATAAAAGAACAAGGCCGCCACGGAAGATAACTGTAATGTACCATGATACAGGTAATGAACCACCAAAGCCATGGTAGAGTTCGATTACTTAAAGGAAATATATGGTTTGAAAGAACTGCTAATGCCATCTTGCTTTGGAAAAGCAATCAAGGCACATGCCCGGTCATGGGCATGCATGAACAACAGTCAGTTGTAGACAGCAAGCAAGGAAAAGGTCTAAATTGCCTCTGCAGGTTATTTACCTAGTTTTTATGCAATATGAAAATAAGAAGTTTATAAAAGTGTTTTGTGGATTATCTCAGAACACCCAGTTGTGCCCCTTTTGGGCTGAAAAAGAGATCTCAGTTCTGCTGCTATTAGTGATTGGTTTTTCTTAAATAGCTTTCAGCTCTGTAATGTCGGGAAGAATCAAAATAAAAGTGGGATTTACAAAGCAGTTGTGTTAAGGGCAGCTATTCCCTTTGTTTCGGTGTCTTAGCTTTTAGAAGAGGTGACCTTTGCAGATGAAGAAACAAAGTTTATATACAAGAGAAGAGGCAGTAGAGGATTTATGGGTGCATGTATTTTCAAAATTTCTAAGGTTTCTTCATTATCTTTTTGAACATCTCTGTTTAAGGGCTAGACATTTTAAGTGGGGCTTGGTTTTCTCTTAGATTCAATGAAAGTTAGATACTGCATGGTAAAATGTATGGTTGCAATAATGAGGTTACATCAAGGCACTGAAACCACTTCTAGAAGAGTACCTTGTGTGCTGTTTGCTGGGTATATCACACATGTTTGAATTTGTCTGGGAATTCCTGAGTATCATTGCATCAACACATTCAGATGTCAGTGAAAAATCACTGCAAGGAGGTACTTGGGCTCTCCATGATATCTCAGACCTGAAGTTGTCCCTCCCCAAGGCTCAGCTAGGACAAAGTACATGTTCCACCACTTGATCTTGCACACACAGAACAACTGATTTTGTCCTCCCCAACACAAAATGGCCTCTACTTTTGTCACCCAAAAGGTAACACAGTAGTGCTAATACTTGGGGTTTTTCTCTTCCCATCTGTGTTCATCTCCAACATTGATAGTTCTTTTCCTGTCCATTGAAGAATTAGCTCTCTCTCTCTGTCAGCCAGGGACTGGATCCCAGATAACTCCCCTTAGACCCTTTTAACTGCTGCAAGCTCCATCTTTTGGCTTTCTTTGATATCTTTGCTGAGAGTGCACTAGTCCATTGACAACATGTCAGTGAACCACCCCCTCACCCCTCTTCTATTATCATGCTACAGTTTGAAATATTGCCCTTTTCCTTAAGGCCATGTGAAAATCCTTGTTTGACCATGTTTCCAGCCCTGGTCACTTACAATTCTGTCTTTACCCCAGTTTTTCCCACTCATCTATAAACATAGTCTGTGTCTTCTTTCTATCCTGTCCTATTGTCTTATCTTTTCAGGTTAAGTTTGATAAGTCATTGCATTGTTCTCACTCCTTCTTAACGTTTATCACTTCCATAAGCCAGAGAGAGGGGAGTCTCTGCAAATGAAACCCTCATTTCTGGCTGAATGTCCGTGTCTTTGATTGACAGCAGAAGCTAAATGATCTTATTCAGTCTTGTCTTGCTTTCTATTTCTTACTTACATTATCTATATGCCTCTGAAAAGCTGGCAGTGAGCTATTCACACCAATTCTTGTGACACGTGAATACCATAATGTAAGATGCTGTGTACTAAGCATAAGAGTGTTGCTTTTAGAACAAAATGAAGTGGAAAAAGAAAGCAGCTGAGTGTTTTGTGTGACTGATAAAGAGATTCTCGAGGAGTACTGAATCTTATGATATCATTTGCACAACAACCACATGGTTGTTTTCTATATGGGAAAAGTCTTGCTTACCTGGATGATGTTTTTGTGTTAGCCATTTGATTTAGTATCCACACTCCCAGACAATCCTATTTCTGAATGTCCTGGACTCAATAGGATGTTTTTCACTCAGCTCTGTTGTCATTGCACTCATTAGACTTGGCATTGAGAGGCAGTCTAGGATGGGGATGGAACATAGTTTAGTGGAAATTCAAACTGAGATGCTTGTGGGATGCCTTGAAAATCAAATAAAAAATTCTGAAACAGAAACAACACAATTTCATATTCCAGCTGTGAATGTTTGTGATGTTTGTGTGACTTGGTACAGATTAGAGGTTATGTGATAATGGGCTGGGTAGCAGGCAGCGGTATTTTTTCATAAAGAGGTTAGTCCCAAAACTCACTGCATGTGTTAATGGAAAGAAGTGGAATCAAGCTGGTGAGATTTTCTGATGGTTTTTTGTTTCATTAAATCTTGATTCACAGCCATGGAACTTAATAAATACATGTCAATTCCTGCTTGACCCCACGTGTAGGTGGTTAAAGGAAACTCTCATTGCTTATTCCCTTTCTCCCCCTTCTTTTCTCCTCAAGAGTGCCTCACAATGCTCTCTAGGATTTCTACACATGAAGAGGACAGGTCCTCTGACCTGTAGTTTCTTGGTCAGTTGATGAGATGTGTGAGAATACCCCAAGCTATTCACTTTTGCAATTCCTCCATCTGCCAGGAATCTTTTCTGCCCATCCTGGATATAATGTCTCTCAGCACAGGACTGCAGGAACTCCCTATGGTTTGTCTGCTCATTGATGAGGTATCTAGAGATGTACACACACATGCACACACACACATTTCTCCACAGTGGCGTGTTTATAGTGTAATCATTAATTCAGATGATTGCTTTGTTGGAAAATACTGCCTCGAGTTGAGTGGTTTTTACCCTGATACAGCCATGTGATATTAGTATATTGTCCTCTTAACCACAGTCGGACACAGCCAGTTGTGTTAAGATGATATCTATATAGCTGATTTTCTTACAATATGTTCTAGATAGATCAGATTAGCTGTCTTGCTGTTGAATGGCCAACCTTTTTTTTCTGGTAATGAACATGTATATTCAGTGTACTGACAATAGAATTGTTATTCCTTTTCCTGTGTATAATTTGTTGGGAAATCCTGACAGGTGCTGTGCATAAGGATAGAAATTACTTGGATGATTTGACTCATGATTTTGAGGTTACTTGAGAAGAATTTGGTTTTAGATATTTACTTGTCATCTTTATTATCTCCTAAAAATGTCTAAAAAAAGTCTCCTCTGTGTTTGTAAATGTTTAAATTTCATGTATTTTTATTCTCTTTGTGGAAGAAATACCTTTCTTTTTCTGTGTTTGTACAATAACTACTATGGCAACCTGCAGTATTCTTAATGTGTATAAAAGTAATAGTAGAGATGTAAGGGGACCTTTTCTTTAAAAGAAAGATTTTTTTTGGTTTTGTTTTTCTGTGTTGTAGTATCTGAAACAGAAGCAAAAGTCCATTTGACTGAACCTTGTCAAACTTTATAGCATAAAATAATTCTTTTCTTGGATCAAGTTCTTGATTTTTTTCTTTTGTTGGGGTAGGGATTTTTGAGCTTATGCTTTACGTTTAGTAGCAATGTGCTACTCATAGGTGTCATGCTGCTTTGTATATTTAACAGCAGCAGGATTACTGGTATGGTCAAGATCATCATGTTCCCTATGCATCTTACAGAAGTGACTTGTGAGAACTAAGGCACTGATGGGGTCTGAGTGCTGTGTAGATGTAAAATAAGATGTGGTGGGGATTCACCTGATGTGCTTCCTTAGCAGGCAAACAAAGACTGAGATTAAGAGCAACTCCTGTGGCCTTAAAGCAAGATTTTCTTGGGGGTTTTTGGATATTTTTTTTTTCAAAAAAATACCTGAGACAAGGAGCGATTAAACGATGTATACAAGGCCATACAGGAACAGAAACATGTCACAGTCAGAACTTCTTTTTTTTTTTCAAGTCTTAGGTATCTGAAAAAAAAGACAGTTTTTACTGGTTTATGAGATTCTCTTTTGATCATCTGTACAATATCATTTCAGTCGTATTGGCAAGTTTTGTGATGGCCACTGAATTGGATACATAGCTTTTTCAGTCAGTGCTCATGGTTCATTTGTGAATGATCTTTCTTGATTCCTCTTCTTCTTTCAGTGTTATTTCCTGTACCTAAAATGTATTAAATTGTTCAGTAAAATGATACATTTTAGAGCAGTTGACTTAATAAAAAGGAGGAAAAGTTTTGCAAAAAGACCATTCCTCCCCAAAGGAATAATATGGTGCAGCTGCATTTAAAAAAAACCAACCTAACCAACAAAAGCCAACAAAAATTTGTGTATTAAGTACAGAGATTTGGGTTAGGGCATCATAAAACAAATGGTATTCATACTGTAATTGCTAATGGTATTTTATTTTTAATATGCAAATTCCTTGCTGTTTCTACTCAAAGGTGTAAAAGACATAGGAAAAACATAATATAAAGCACCCATGGAAATTCTTGCCTAATTCTTGAATGCAATCTCAAAAATAAGACTTAAAATGTGACATTTTAAAACAATTCTAAATAATTCATTTGGAGGTCACCTGACTTCAGTTATATGTTACGAACCATTTTTAGAAAGTCATTCCTTTTTCAGTGCTTTTGCGTATTACAGATTTTTACCCAAGGAAAAAATGTGTAAGATTTCTTGCTGATGATCTAAAGAATGTGAGATAGCTGGCAGATGGCTTACAGATATCATTCTGAAATATCTTATACTGACAAATAACAACGGTGTGTATAATTAGCACTCTGCAGATGGTATGCAAAATGGTCTTAGTACTTAGTACAGAAATTCTTTTTTTCTTTTTTTTTTTTTACTATTTTTGAGAGTCAAATTGGAAAACAAGGCTTATAGTGCCACTCAGAATAGTCCCAGATGTAGCTGAGAGTTTATTCCTCATCTATTTCTGTGTCAGAACCAGCCCTATGGCTTTCGGGTCCTGGTCTATAGGATCATAGAATATCCTCAGTAGGAAGGGACCCATAAGGATCACCAAGTCTAACTCCTGGCTCCAAACAGGGCCAGACAAGTCAAAGCATGGGACTGAGCGCATTGTTCAGATGTTTCTTGAGCTCAGTCAAGCTAGGTGCTCTGACCATTTCCCTGGGCAGCCTGTTCAGTGCCCAACCAACCTCTCAGTAAAGAGCCTCTTTACTGAGAGGTTGGCGCTTGCCCCTTCACACCTCCTTGTCATGTATGTGCAGCCACAGTATAAGTAATAATGACACATAACTTCTTCATATTAGATTAACAAAGTTTGCATACTTGTAAAAAGGGGAGGTTGAGACAAGGCACATTTTTCTTTTCTTCCTCTGAATTTAGTGAATTATCAGATATTTTCAAGGATGCCGTGCCTCTGCAGTCCAAACAGTCCTTCCAGCACAAATGATTATTCTTGCACTTTCATACTGAACTGAAGGCGTATCTCTGCTGAAGTTTTTTCACCCAGATGTTGACAAGTGCAACTGGTAAAGAATAGACTTCAGTGACCTCTCACTGCACTGCTGCTGGGACTACAATATTTGTATTATCATACCAGTTAGGAGCCTTTACCTCTGATCAGTTCCTACTGTGTTTGGAACTATGGAAACATGAAATAATTAATATCTTGTTTTAAGGAATTTTCTACTTTGTGCAGACTAGAGGCTCCACGTGAGAACATGCAGCTACCTGAGGGACCATAAGGAAACAGGAAAATGGGGTTGTGTTATCTTAGTGTATGAATGTTTTGGTTGTTGTGCTGCTGAGGATAATATAGAGTTTAGAGGAAGGTCAGCATAAGGAACAGAGGGAAGAAGAATGCAAAGATTATAATTCCAATACCCACAGCAAATCACAGAGTCATAGGGGATAAATGATGCCAGAAGATGTCATAAACCAAATAGGGACTAGAAGTCTTTCAATAGGTAGTGAAAGATTTTGGAGAAGATGTAATGAAATACCTGACAGTGAAGGAGGAAAATTAACTTATGACTTTTGTGATAAAGGAGTCCATAGAGGGATATAAAGTGAAAAAAAACCCAGGAGCAGTCAAAGTGCTTGGCTAGGAATCTAATCCCTCCTGCAGTGTTTGGGATGGCTGTGAGCAGGTATCCCTCAGGACAGGCTGAGGTAGCCTGGCATGTTCAGCCTGGAGAAGAGAAGGCTGCAAGGGGATCTCATCGCAGCTTTCCAGTACTTAAAGAAGCATATAGACAGGAGGGGAATTGGATTTTCATAAGGGTAGATAGTGGTGGGACAAGGAGGGATGGATTTAAGCCATGGGAGGGAAGGTTTAGACTGGATAAGAGGGGGAAGTTCTTCATAGAAAGAGAGGTGAGGTGCTGGAACAGGCTGCCCCGAGAGGTGGTGGATGCCCCAATCCTGGAGATGTTCAAGGCCAGGTTGGATGGGGCCCTAAGCACTCTGTATCTAGCTCCAGGTCGGGAGGTTGGTGGCCCTGCCTGTGGCAGGGGTGTTGGAAGTTGATGATCCTTGGGGTCCCTTCCAACCCAGTCCAGCCTGTGATTCTGTGACAGTAGCCGGATAGGAAAGATTATAACTCAAAAATGATAGACAAGATATCTCTACAGAATTTGGACTTGCACTCAGAATTGAAGATGAGGCAGGGTTTTATCATCCTGCACAAACAGCGAAATGGTGGCTTATAATGATCAAAGTGAAAGGGACAGCAGAACGGAGAGGTCAGGAACTCTTTTTAAGTTTTCTAGCACTTCAGTTCATGGCTAAGAATTGCTGAGAAGTCAGCCAATATTTGAATTTACCTAGGAGACAAATCTGAAGTATTCACAAGTCCTTGGTGTGATGATAAGGTGAAGATACCAACATTTCTGATCTCACATTATGCTGGGATGTGCCATAGAAGAACTGACTTCTTGCGAACATGAGGGAAGTTTGATGGATATGCTCAGCAATAATATGAGAGTAAAGAGAGAAAATAAAACCACAGAAACAAGAAAAGCTGATACCAGGGAGAGCATGTCAAAGCACATTAAAGTTCAGTTCTCATTTTAAAATCAAAATTATGAAGCAGTCATTAGAGACTGGTAAGTGCTGAGCAGAGCATGGGAGGAGGAAAGGCAGCAGCTAGACAGGAAGGGGTTGAGGCTTAACTGTAGAAAGGGGACTCTTGGTAGCTGTATGTGTTTAAGGGTCTCAGAAGTGAGAGGTCAGAAAGGCAAGTGACAAAAGGAAAGAGGCAATTGTGTCGTGGGCATGGAAATATCAGGCATTTGCAATTTTAGGGGTGAGACGTTCCAAAGGCAGAAGGGCTAGAACACATGAAGGGGTTAGAGAAAAAAATAAAATTCTAAATTCTGCATCCATTGGAGGAAGGTGAGAAAAAGAGGAAAGGAAGCAAACACGGAAGAGAGAGATGAAAATGTATCATGTCAGGGCTCCCTTGAAGTAACTCAGCTTCCTGTGCTGTTCTTGCTCTTGCAGGGTGATAGCCTTCTTTCATGCTTGCTTCTTAACACCTCAGAGGCCTTCCTTGGAGAACTCTCTACAGATTGCACAGTGTCTTTTTCTTCTCGTTACATCTGAGGTATGACTCTGTGGATGATGCAGGTAATGTCAGTCCAATGTCTCTTGTGGCTCTGCCTCTCCTGGGCTGTGAGATCTCCGTGCTGACCCCTCGCACTTCCTTTCTGCATCTCCCAGCCTACTCCACTCAAGCAGGCTGGATGCTTTGCTCTCCCCAGACTGCACACTTGCTCCCAGAAAGTCCATCCAGACCCATTTGTATGTTGATTAAACATAAATATTTGCATGCATAAATATGCAAAGCAGTCCCTCCTCTGCAAACAACATTGTATTTCATTCCCATGAAGAGAGAGATTTACTTACTGAAAAAAATGCTGAGAGAACAAATCTGTAGTGGACACCCCATCTTGGTTTTCCTCCAGAAATATTGAGGAGGCAGGAAGAGCCAATGTCAGTAGGTTAAAGAGGAAAGTGTCATCAGTGTGCAGGAGAAGATTGCATACTTGTGCACATGAATTAGCGCTGTTGAGGATGAGAGAGCCCAAGGTAGGCAGAGATATCTGACTTTGCAGAGATATCATTGTTGGGAGTCATACCTGTAAAAGAAAGATGAGCAAGTGTTGACATGCTGCAATTACCAGAGCAGATGGACAACCAGTGAGGTGAGGAACCATTCAGCTGTTGGATGTGTGGGTCTCAAGTGTGAGAGACAGCTGAAGGCACTGGGAATTGCAGGGAAAGGTGTGTGTGTGTAGGAACAGTATGATGGAGAGAAAGGGGAAAAGTCTGTAGTGTTTGGGAAAGAAAGAGGCAGATGTTTAAGCAGCCAGCAGTGTCAGAGAAGCAGCTGGACAGGCCTGCTATGGCACATGCATTTGATGAGAGGTGAGAGCTGGTATCTCTGTAAGGGAGAGATGGTTCACAGGATCCTTGTTGCACGTTTCAGCAAAGCCAAAATATCTGTCAAGTGTGGCCCATCTGCTGTACCTTTATGTACTACAGACCTCACGAGCCTGCAGACATGTTTCCTAGGTAGTCTTCTCCACACCAGCCTTCCTTTCTGCCATCTCTATGTCTTGTCAGGGAGGGAAGGTAGCTGGTCGGATGAATTTCAACAGTAATTAAATGGATTTTGGAAACAAAGATAGACCAAAGTGGATGATGTGGCTCTGTTCTACAGGGCCCTACAGTGACTAAGTGTTTTTGGTGTCGAAACACTTGGGGGAAGAGCTAGAAGCTAAAAAAATAGAGCAGGCTGCCCAGTTTGGGAAACAAGGAGGACCTTGTGAAGAACCACCTGAAAAACTGTTTGGATAACATGCATCTTGAGGGGAGAGACAGTTCTTTATGAAACCACATGTTAGATTCAAATTACAGCAGTCTGTTTTCAACAGCAAGTTCAATAAAACAGATTGATCCCCCTCCACCCAACCCGACATGCAGTCAGAGCACTGTACTTTAATATACTTTAACACTCCTTTGTATCTTCCTGCTGCTACAGTTATACTCACCTCCCAGGACATGAGGTCAGCTGTATTTATTGCTTACTGAGACTGAAATGAACACTTGGAGATTGAATAATTTTTTCCTTTTCAATGTTTAGGTCTATTATGGACACCTTTTCTGCTGTTATTCATGGTGAGGATGAATATACCTGGGTTGACTTTAGCATTTAGTGACACTTTCAAAGAGTTGTCAGAACAGTACACAGAGGGAGACATCATCTTTTAGCTCTTCTTTTGTACTCATGTCTTCTATAATACCTTCTACTCTTCCTGTCAGTAAAAACTCTTCAACCAGGTGGTATCTGTCGCTCAGCCTCTCCTTGGATTTAGATGGTCAGCTTTGGTTATTTCTGGTCTGACTCCAGGAACACATTTGACTGTGATTTGCACTGCTGTTTACAACGGAATTACTTAGTGCAGTGAGTAAAATTAATGAGAGACCTGAAAACTGTGTGTCCAAGGATCCACAGGAAAAACTTCAATGAATTTCAATACATGGGATTCTTAAATACACTCTTGAGATTTATACAGTGATATTTTCTCCAGTGTTTGTGGTGCATAACTTTATAGAGTGATAGACCATACATCTCTATGTGTTCATAAGTTATATTAAATATATTTTGATCCTACAGGTCAGTGGAAGGTCATCATCTAGTTCTACAATTCTAATCTCCATTTGCATGTAAAACTTTCAGGGGCTGTCAGTGAACCGAAGTCATGATGTGGCCAGTTAATCTAGTTGTAAGCACATTTGATATTGATCTGATATTTTTAATTCAGTATCAACAACCCAAATAGCTGAGTGTACCTTTGTGTACTACAAAAGAAATGTAGGGCTTAAAATACCTCAAAGCCACAGATGTTAGAAAAAAAATAGCTGGTATTTAGAAAAAGTGTGTGAATATAGCGGAGCACATTAGAAGCCAAACCGACAACTTAATTTCATTATATGGAGATTCAGTCTGAAGAATTTAACAGTTAAAAACACAGGAGAGAAGAAGGTAATGTTCCATATTGGTACATTAAACCTCTTGTTTATGTTTCACTTACTGGGTTCTCAGTTTTTGTAGTGACTGTATTCACATCTGGAGGACTTCCTACTTCTTAACAGGGAAGAAAATGACAGAAGCACCCTTTGACTGGGAATGTTGGGGGTGAAAAACAGCTTAAGCTCTGTGTGGGTGTGTGGAAAGAGTGTCCAAGGTTGAGCTTTTGAACATTTATGCAAAAGTCTGCTACTTGCCAGCTGTAACCAGTATGGGATGGATTTAAATTTTGATAAACTGAACTAAACTGAAGTGGTATAGCCTGAATCTTTCATTTAATACAGAAAGATGAGAGAGAATCATCAACATGGGTGGTGGTCGCTTCTTGAGCTTCTGCATGCAGCCTATTTAGATTAGGAAAAACTTCATTTGGGGGGCCTGGGAAGTCTGAAGGAGGTCTGAAGGCCAGAAGAAGGGCTCCCACAAGGAAGAAATGGTTTCAGTAAGGAAGAGAGGGTCTGGAAATAAGAAAGTGAAGGTTGCGACTGGAAGAAAGAACTTGAAAATGGAGGAGAACCTATTGATCAGAGAGATGTGAAGAGCTGACTGCTGGGGAATGCCCAGATACTTTGGCTTGTAGCAGCTAAGATGCTTTACTCTGAGCCATGGATCGTCATGAATTGATGTGAATTTATGCCCGAAGTTTTCAGACCAGCATTGACCTGGGAAAGGAAGTCAAGATCCAAAGGATGCAATGCTGTGGTGGGGCATAAGCAAGAGAGTATGTAAAAGAATCTAGTAGGGTAAAAGCATTAACCATATGCTTTCATAAGTAAAACCCCATATCCAGAGCAACTATGGGTTGTTGTTTCCTTTCTTGTCTGGGACACATAGAAACTGTGAAAACATGAGGTGTACCGACACATGAATTCTTAGCCTTAGTTTTCTCAGGGCAAGAGGAGTGCAAATACTGAGAGACTCACTTTTAAACTTCACAATAGACCATCTTCGTATGCACAAAACTTTCCTTGACCCCCAGCTATGAAAAAGATGTAAAGTGCAAGACCACCTGCAAGTTCCAAAGCTCCATCCTTGACAGCAACAGCACTGTCTGTGCCTGATTTCCTTCTCTGTACCAGGTGGCAACAGCAGCTGATGTAGGCAATGTTGAGTGGCTTGCATAGTGTCTGTTGGGAGCCTTGAACCACCTTGGCTTTAAGCAGATGTCCCAAACAGTGATTGAGCACTTCACACTGATTTTTTACAGGCTCACACCAGACCATATAAAAAGTATTACAGGGTGTCTGGGATCTCAGTGCTGGCAAATCCATATTCCTGAGATAGGATTTGACTGTATGCAGGCTTTAGGATTTGCTTTCTGCTTTTCTGCAGAATTATCACAAAACATGAGAGTAAGAATTTCTTAAGATCAAATGTAGAAAGAAATCTTAAAGCTATTTACTTGCTTTTCAGTGGTCCTAACACAGACCTGTATGACTTGATAGTTATGAAAAGTGATTCCTTTAACTTCATTGGAGCTTCTCCTGATCTGAATGTCTGAGTAAGGGAAGTCTCACATGCATAAACCACATTACCTACAGGAGAGCATTGGGATTCCTTTTGCATTCTTGTATCTGTCAATCTTCACAGTCTCTTCTTTAAGTAGGCAAAAGTCACTCCACGTAACCCTTTCGTGTCTTCTGATGTCATGCCAGAAATGTGTAAGTTTCATTATTTCTTTGTGCGCCGCTTCCTTATTTCTTAGTGCTTGGTTGTAATGCCCAAGAACGCTAGTTAGGATCTAAACTCCAGAGAATGAAAGCACAGATTTGAGGAGAGTCCCCAAATAGAAAAGGGATGAAAATTCTTCACAAAACCCAGATTAGACAAGAAGTCAGGAAATATTGGAATAAAATTACAATTGTCACAAGACAGAGAAAGCCAGTTTGGAAGAAATATGCAGAGGAAATAGCGAAAGATTCTTCAGCCTTAGAAACAAAGAAGAGCAATGAATGGAGAATCGTTGGGTGTACAGCGAGGGAGACAGGAACATAATCCAAACATAGCTAATAATTGGACTAGAATGGTTTGTGCTGAGATGTAGCAGGCCTAGGATGCTGACTGTTAGAGCAAAGGCGAGATGGTTGTGAGTTTATGGAAATAGAAATTAACACTTTCTAGATGACAACCCAAAGAACTCAATGCTTTCAAGCTTCAAGACCAACTGATTTCCATCCCATAAGTCTGAAAGAGCAGGCACATGAAATTGCAGGACTGGTGGTAAATATTTTTGATAAACCTCTGGAGGAAATGGTTATGAGTACAGAATAGCAAATGCAGTACCTTTATATAAAAAGGGGAGAAGAAGTGATGCAGGAAAGGACAGGCCATTAATCTCATCTCAGCTGTGCATGTATGGCTCAGAACAAAGTTTGAAGCAAGGACTGATTAAGACACATGAGAAAATGGGCAAGAAGATAAAGACCAACCTTGCTTTACCACAAGTAAGCTAAAGAAAAGGCAGGCACCTGACTTTTTTGTCTTAAAGAAATGTGCTCAGAAATTTGAAAGGATGTCTCTAAGCACCTACTCTCTGGAGAAGACCCTTAATTATTGCCGCTTAGCAGTTCAGACTTTACAGTGGTTCTGGCTCAGCATTTCCTTCCAGACTTGCCTAAAGTTTCCTGCTGAATAAACTGGTCTTCAGTAGTCATTTAAAATGTAGCTGTAGTGTCCTTCCTGCATACCAGACACCAAAAGCTAGATGCAGAGCTGAGCTTTGTAATATGATATTACAATATTTTACATAGTTGTTTCTGCGATATTTTGGTTGTAATGTTGAAAATAGCTTTGTGTATCTGCAGTTAAGTGTATTCCTTTTGAAAGGACAGTGTGTACTGAACCAGCCAGAACATTATTAACAGATTTTAGTAGGGTTTAATTCTGCTTCAAAACAAAACCACAACATCCAACATTTTTCAAGTGCTTTTGAGGAACAGCCTTCAGTCAATGTTGTTATGAAAAATCAGTTGGTCAAGCAAGCAAATTGAAGAGACCTTTTTTGTGACTGTTATGCAATTTGTAGTATCTTAGAATTACTTAGCGTATGTTCACACTGGGGCTGTTTTTATAATTCTTGCATAGTGTAGAGAGGCATCCGGGCAAGTCAGGTTGTATTAGGTTAAGTGCTGTCTCAGTTGGCTTCTACCCTTCAGTTAAGCTCAAGTATTTCTAGAGTACATTGTAATCTGCATTAGACATGGGCATAACACTTTGGCGACCTTGGCTGAAACACGAGGGATTGTACCAGATGTCGTGCTGAATCGTATGCGACCTTTCCGTTTCTTTTAATTACTAGATCTGTATGCAACAATAACCCTACAGACTGATAGAGATATGCAAAACAAAGGAACTAAATGCTTCTTGAAAATCGCTGTAATCAGCAATATATGCTTAAAATGTGTTTCCTTTTAATGTTAATTTATACTTTTTGGTCTGTATACAATCAGTATAGATTTTGAGCTGCTGAGGATACTGCTTCATCAGAGAATTTAATTGTGACATCCTCATTAAGGTTTTTGATCTTGAAAACACTTCTGATTAAAAGAAGTTATCTTTAAAGCTGCAAGTTATCTTACAGATTGTCAAGAAACAGGAAAGGTGTTGCTTGTAGGAAGGGAAAAATAGCAGTGGTGACCTTCACCTGCTGTCTACCTAACGAAGCAGGAAGACTTCCTAAGAGGCTTTCAGAGGGATTTGCAGGTGATGCCCTTATGTGTTAGGTAGGAGTGTCTATGACATCTAACTCCTGCTCTCTGGACATGGAGTACGTCAGAAAATGCTAGACAACAAGGAGAAGGACAGTACTGCCCAAAGGCCATGCTAAGCCAAAGAACTATGTTACTGTCATTCAAAAGAACTTGCAATGAGGGAGAGAGGCATGAAGAAAACACCAGTATGTTCTTGATAGAAGGCTACAGATCTAGCAATTATGTGGTAATTCATGCTTCCTGATCACAGTAGAATTTAGTAAGATTCAAAACAATTGCTGTCTTCTTGGATCTCAGACCATGGTAACTACAAGTGGTAAGGTGATTTTTTCTTCTTTTTTTTTTTTTTTAATCTTATTTCAGCTATCTGGTAGCAGATGATTTTTTTTATTGTCCCTAACAGTCTGCTGAAACATATTTCTGTAGTTCCTAACCTCAGATTTCAAGTCCCTTTTTTTTTTTTNTTTTTTTTTTGCTGAGAAAGTAGTTTCTTGTTTTCAAATGCCTGCAGCAAACAAAGAATTTCCCCAAGTCTAGCCTTTAATCATTTCTGTCCATGGAACAACGTAGTTACATCTCTCCCATCTTTTAGTCTCTCTGTACTTATAGATGTCTTTCTGCTCTTCTCAAGATTAAATTTAGCAGATGAAGGTAAAAGGAAGAAACTCTTCCCTGTGAGGGTGGGGAGGCCCTGGCACCGGCTGCCCAGAGAAGCTGTGGCTGCCCGCTCCCTGGCAGTGTCCAAGGACAGGTTGGATGGGACCTTGGGCAACCTGGACTAGTAGAGGGTGTCCCTGCATGTGTCAGGGGTGTGTGTGTGGAACTAGATGGGCTTTGAGGTCTCTCCAACCCAAACCATTCTGTGGTTCTGTGATTACTTGTTCAGTAGGCGACCTACATACTGATAATCTGGATGTTTCCAGATAGCTTCTAAATGCATTGTGACTTAGAGATATTTTTTATCTCAGCAATATGTAAAGCATTTAGGGTGGAAAAAGGGGTGAAGATACAATATTACCTAATATTACCTTTTGTGGTATGTTGACCCTGACCAGCAGCTGCACATCCACAGGGTTGCTTTCTCACTTCACTTCCTTTCTCACCCCTGCAGGATGTGGGAGAGAATAGGAAGATCTAAAGCAAGGAAAACTCATTGGTCAAGATAAGAAGTTTAATATGTAAAGGAAAGAGGGAAAGAGACAAGAAGTGATGCAAAGGGCAAGCACTCAACACATACTGGGCTCCTACTGTCAAAGGCAACCTGAAGAAGCAGATACTTATGTCATACCCATCTCCAACATTTTTGCTTCTTTAAGAGTCCTCCTATTGTGTAAGGAAAGCACACACTAGATTTCTAAACCCAGTGAGTAGTAAAATTCTCTCATATACTTAATTTTTAGACTGTGATTTGTCTGTCTTTGTACCTCTTTATTTTGTGCACCTTTATATCTGACTCAAGAGAGGATTTCATATTTGCCTACTTAGAACATTCAGTCCCCCTCAACAAATCATTCTCAACAGATCTCACTTAATGACGAAGTTACTTTTATTTAGTCTTTCCCTTTGAAATGGTAGCTGTCTTTCTTCTCTGCCTTAGATTGAAATCAGTCCAAACCTCCATGAAACCCTGTTTAAGATGTGCATACCTACCACACAAACACATCTTTAATGTTCTGGATTTTTAACTGGGCAATAGCTTAATATCAAGCATGGCTCTACTCAAGATGCTTGTCTGAAAAATAACAGGACACTGAAATAATCCATGTAGTTAGTTTAGTTTGCAATTAGTTTACAATTCAGTGCTAGTTTGATTTTTATTAAATTACAGCTTTGCATACAGTCAACAAACAAAGTGGAAAAGAATAAGTATACATTAACACTTGAAAAAATAAAAGATAGCTAATGAGTGCAGCATTTTGATGGTTTTGTTTTTTAAAACTGATAAATTATTGCTACTAAGGTATGAAAAATGCAAGTTTTTTCACACAATAGCAACTTAGGTATTCTAGTTTTGTTCTGAACACTTAAGCATGTCTTTTCTTTAGCTATTCACAAGACAAAACAAATGCTAGAAATCTCATTTCCTGGTTTTGTGAACCCTGAGAATGAAGAGTAGCTTCTACTGTATGACAAGTAAAGTCTCCTTGCTATCAATTGAAAGATTTTCAACTAAACTAGTAATGTATCTTTGTACCTATGTGTTGACTTAATGGTAAACTTTCACTTAAAATAATCCTTGGCATAATATGCTAAGAAGTGTGTGAGAGACAATGCACCCAAAGAGATGTGTGCACCCTTTCCGGTGGATGTAGGAAAGAAATGACTTAGATTCGTTCTGGGCTATGAGCAAACACGAATAAAATGATGGGATAAGAACTGTGAATAATATATGTAACTGCTGGTAAAATGTTTTCTTAAAAAAGAAGGATGTGCCAAATGCTATGAAATTTAAAACATAAGGGAGGTAGATGGACGAAACTCAAGTTTGTCCTCTATTTGTAATTGTAGTGTAGCTGGGTGTCAGGGCTGTACCTCTGTGCTCATCTACTGCTTTTAACTTATTAATTCCTGAGTAGTCCGGGATATCACTGTATCACTACAAGAAAGATGGGGAGAGGCAGTTTAGTAGGGCCTGTTGTGACAGGACAAGGGGTAATGATTTCAAAATAGAGGGATGGAGATTTAGATTGGATATTAGAAAAAAGTCCTTTACTGTAAGAGTGTTGGAGCACTGGAACAGGTTGCCCAGAGAGGTGGTGGATGCCCCATCCCTGGAGAAGTTCAAGGCCAGGTTGGATGAGGCCCTGAGCAACCTGATCTAGTTTGGGGTGTCCCTGCTTCTTGCGGGGGGGTTGGACTGGGTGACCTCTGCGAGTCGCTTCCAATCCTAATCATTCTATGATTTTATGATTCTGTGATCACTGATGTGCCTTTCTACTGGTGACAACCAACCTGTTTGAGACGGTGGATTGACTGGAGACAAGGTGATTTCTGAACTGTAGCCACTTTCTCAAAAAAGTATATGGGTACAGAAATTCCTGGGGGTTCCTCCAGGCAGCTCCTGCATGCCTAGATTGTCTACATAGTTAAGACAGCTAGGAAAACCTTTCTGTATAGGGTAGTAAACAGAGAGGTATCGTGCAGAGCTGGAGCAGTCAAGGACAACGAGACCAGATGGCTGTAAGAAATTAGACAAAGAGAAGCTCATGGATTTTCCCCCCAATTCATCTGAAGATGCTGTTGGAAGAACATTAGTGAGTAAGTCTCATTGTCAGTCAGAGAGCAATGGACTCTTCCTGTTCGAGACTTGATTGCTCACATAAGCATTACCCTATGCAAAATTCTCAGGAAAGTAGAGTTTATTTTTAAACACTGTGATTACCTGTGTGACAATACTGATACGTATTGCATCATAATCCATCACAGCAGAAGCAAGGGGTTTTTTGCTAAGTTACGGAGTGCTATATGGCTGTAGAAATATTTATCCATGATAGCACTGACTGCTTGACTAGCTGCATGTCTAGCTTTAGTGGAAGAATGATCAATATTTGCTGAGTCCCCAGGGTCCCAATGCCTATTCTGAAACCAAATCACCTAATAGAATTTGCTGAATAAAAGTTACATTATTTCATTCTGAAAATCTTATTCCATAATCCTTCAGGTTATCTAGTGAGTAGCAGGGTTTGCTCTTAGTGGCTGCAGCCCTCAGAGAATGCTGATCAGGCTTTGAATGCTAAACATTGGTGATGGATCACTAGTGAAACTGTGACAAGAAGGCCTGTTTGTTACTGGCATCATTCTGCAAACAAAGACAGGAAGGTATTAGAAAGATGTTAAACAGCAACAGAAAGGTGGAAAGTGGATGGTAGAGCCAAGAGTGTACAAATCCAGAACAGACCCATGCATTTACAGAATTAATCAAAGAAGATGAACTAAATTCCTTCATATGCTGGCTTATTCATAGACATTAATTTGATTGAGAGACTATTAATGACACCTGGGGGGTGGGTGTTATTACTGGAGTAAAAAAGATAATCAGGAAGTAATGAGTGAGGAAAATTGGAGAGGAAGTGTAAAATTGCACTAAAAATGGCATATCCTATTGCCAAATTACTGGTACCTCAGAGACAAATCATGTTCAGCGCTTTCCAGTTTCTCAAAGCTGAAACTGTGATTAGACATACAGACTCAATCTGGGCAGGAAAAGAGGATTGACATTTGGGAACTTAGTTAGAAATATTTCAGTAAATATCTACAAATTGATGATCTTAACCCTGACCAAGATACTGAGCATAAGAAGTGCTCATGTTAAAGAAAAATGATGTGTCTAGGCAGTTAATGAAAGCAAGCTTAATACCTTGTTTCCTTGTACAAAGGACAGATATTGGCCATTTTAAACCAGTCTGCACTTCACTTTGTTTACTGCTTGCTAACGTCACCGAAGTAGTTCAGTTAAACATAACTAACTTTGGAAGCACACTGCTAATACACTAGCACTCTTTAAGGGACAGCAGAATAATAATAAAAAAATGAGTTGTACCCCCTCAGTCCATTTTTTCGTGGGCTTATGCAGCAGTATATGCATGGAGCCCTGTGCTTTATCGAGTCTGCCTTCAAATGGATACTGCAGTTCTTTTATTTTTAGAGGGGAAAGAGGGGAAGACCAAGTCAGAAGGTTCTTCAACAGAAACTGCTAAAAAGAAAATATCCCGTATCTACACATCTACATAATGTGCAAAGAGTCTTCCTGGGTCATTGATGTAGATTTTTAAAGTTCTGAAGTTTTTAAAGTCGTAACAATGAAAGAAAAAAGGTTTGCAACATTTAAATGCACTAAAAGAGGCCATTCTTGGCGATTCTTGGCCAATCAGTCTGGCATCAGACCTGGGCAAAATACTGCTAGACAGTATGCCTTTACTGTTGTTACTATTTAATTCAAAGCATTGATAATTTAATAGCAGTGTAATTAAACTTTGCTAAGACAGTGCATTGATACTATAAAACTTTTCATTAGGAAAAAAAATTGACACAAAATCAAATTGTACAATACATGGATGAAAATAGCTGAGTGATGTGTCTCAAACTTGAACTGTAAACAGGAAGAAACTACTCCTGTCTGAAATTGCTGCTATTTTTGTGTCTCTTTTTAGAATTGGCTTAACAAGATGATGTGTAGCACTGGTGAAGTTTCAAGTAATTCAAGTATTTTTGCCGTATTCTAGGATTCTGTGATCCTATTTAGAATACAGTAGTTGCCGGAAGAGAGAAAACAGCTGATGTGGAATGACCTGAATTGGGTTTTTTATACTGAAAAGAATTAGGAGAATTGCTTTTAGTGTGAAATCTGTCCTGTGAAGGCAATGACACTAAGGATGCAGAATTCTCTTCTGGCAAGTGATACTGGCAAAATCTTGAAACCCTTGTGGGTTATCACCCAGGTATGAAATGAGTGTAATGTCATAGTGTAGAGAATTGTGACTGAGTTAATTGTCTCAACATTGCTGCCATATCATCCCCATCAGAAAGAAACGAAAAGACAGCTTGTTAGACCTTGAGACCAAGCTCTCCCTACATTCCTGTGCAAAGTCTCCAAGGCAACGGCTGTCACCACTATCAGCAGACGATATCCCAGGCCTGGAGTCAGAGTGGAGGAGTAAAGGGGATGTGGAAATTCCTCACGGACAGCATTAAACAAAAATAACTTTTAGACTCCTGGGCAGCACAATAAAAAAAGACCCAACAACAGCGAGGAATGGGGAGAAGAATGCTTCGACACCACCTNTTAATTCTGTTCCCGGGAATCGTAAGAACCTAGTCACGACAAAACACCTAATTGGACATCACTCAGGGGTTAAGCCCAGCCACCCCCAACCACCCAGAGTGCTCTGAGGCCTGGTTGGAATGCAAGGGAGTTTAACCTCTGCCAAACTAGTCTACCTGGTTGTGGATCGTGACACATGGCCATCCGACTTTGCCTGTATACACAGGAATTAATACACATTTTGGGTACAGAAGGTACCTGTACATTTGGTATGTATGGAGATTAGAGAATAGATCTATAGATCTGTAAACAAATTCTGACCCAGCCAAGTCCAGACATGAAAGACACTTGGCTGACTTACTGCATTTGGCTGTGCCATCATGATGCCATGAGAAGGTCCCTACACTGTCCTCCTCTGGGAGGTCTGAATGCATAATACCACAAATGGTATATAAATAAAGAGTCCATGCTATGGGTTTTTAGTCAGGCAGATATAAGAAAAATGAAGTCAGGAGGCTGGGAGTTGAAGGTGACAAATTCAGAGGTGAATTAAAATATTTCATCAGGGAAGATAATTAACATTTCCCTTAGCATGACAAGTGTGGTAGTTGTCTGCCAACCTTCAGAGACTCACAAAATGAAGAATGAGTTTTTACCTGAAGAGTGCATGTGCTTGTCCAAGCAAAAGCATTTCAACAGAGCCCTCATGGCTTACATTATGCACAAAGCCAGTCATAGACAACAGTGGTCCCTCCTGTCATCACGGCCTGGATTAACAACCTCACAAGTAGAATTAAAAAATCATCGTACTGTTGTATTCAGTGATGCAACAAGAGTTGGGATCAAATGCACCTTTGTGAGAGTTCTAGTAAGCAAAATAACCTGCAGCATATCAGAAAACATTTTAAAAATATTCTACATATGAACAAGAAAACTTCAGGCTCTTGATTAGTTCCAGAAATTTTATCAGTGGTGAATTATCAAAGGGTAAAAGTACAGCAAGAGAACTTGCATAATTTACATTCTTCGAATGGGTTCAGTTTAGAAGGTTAATATACAATACATGAAGACCCCATGGGCATAGAGTCTCCTATCACAGAACAGTACCAAATGCCAGATGTGACAGCAGTGAGATGGAAGGTCAAGAATTTGTCACCTTTTCATTAAATAATCAAAATGGAAATCAAAGAATAATGAAAAGGGAGAAAATCAGCAGCTAATGCAGTGAGATTAAAACTAGCTCTTTCAGAAGGATTACTGTTAAAGTCCTCTAGATTTTAACAGTAAATGGCAGAGTTATGTTTTTTGTGGGGTTAAAAACTCTGAGCTACTTTCTCCAGTGTGATGACCTTTCCGTTGTAATTTTCTTCTGAGTAAACCGATAATAGGAAAATAAGAAGGAAAATAATCTTGCCTTCAGGTGTCCGAGCCATTCACTGCCTTGCTAGATGCTCAAGGTTCTGTTTTCAATTGAGAAGAAAAGCCCTTCTTTCATTTGTAAATTTCTGATCTGTTTAGCTTTAAATCACAGGAAATACAGAAACTTCAATGATTCCAGTAGTTTGCAGTGTGCGAATAATTACGTTCTTCCTATGAGAAAAATGAGATTATTACTTGGTTTAATATGTTCCTTCTTAATTCAAGGAGAGGTTTGTGTTTTAAGCTTTATCGCAAAGAATGAGCTTTTCATTTACTCTTTCTCTCCCCTTTCCTCCCCTGTCCTTTCTGCTTCCTTTTTATTATGTCGTTAAGAAAGCTAGCTATATTTTGGCTCCTATTGGCTCAGACACTGCAATAAAAACAAAAGGCAAGGCTTTTTCATCTTTGAATTATACAGCGACCAAAAGAAACATCAGTTTCATCTGCCTTTAGACTTTCAATGACACTTACAGGTGAAATAAATATCCCTTTCCTTACTGCAAAAGTCGGGAATTTTCCATACTGGCTATCCTATGTTTGAATATCTCAGCTGATTATGGCATTAAATTGCTAATGCAAGTTTGTCTAAAATAAAGGCAGAGTCCTACCAATCCTGGCAACACATCTAGTCTCATAACAATGTAATTATTTTATAGATTCTTCCTTTGCTAGGCTTTGATTCTATTTAAAGGAAAATAATATATTCTGCTCTTCTTCTGCACAGCAACAGAGGAAGTTGGGAGTAACAGAATGTTCTATTAACTGAACTAATGGAGCAGCTCTTTCTGCTAAACTTGTATAACCCTTTGGAAACACCATGTGCTGCTTGTTCACTTCCAGTCTCTTTCCTAATCATTTTAGCAAATCAAGTAAGGTCCTTTCCTTCTTTAAGGATGTTTCCCTACATCACATTCTTGAAGCCTCACTTGCTGCTAATTGCAGTGATTGTAAATATGTTGACACTAAAGCTTGGTGAGTGCTGAAAAGAAATCTGCAAATATTTATTTGACTTAGTAAGCACATTTGCTTTGGCAGTGTTCACACCCCTTGGAGATTTTCTTTCACTAGCAAGCTCTTAATGGCATGAATGGTTGCAAAGCAATGTATTTTGAGTAAATAATGCAAATTTCTGGAAAACAGATTTCAGAATCAAAATGGTAAATATTATCACTGTGAAACTGTTTCTTAAGCAGACTGTTGGACCTACTGAAGTTGGTGAGCTGTCCTGTAGAGGAATTAGCTTCAGTTTTCAAAAAAGCCTAGGAGAGATCAGTGAAACTGTCAGTTTACACCAGCAAAAAGCCTGACTGCTAAGCCATATCCATAGAGCCATCTGGGTATCGTTACTTGAGATGTGCACAGTTTGTCCTTGGGGAAATGAGGGATTTAAATGCCAAAACAAATGTACTGTGCTACAGTTTGATATATACACCGAACTCTTTTACTATTCTCATCTATCTCTTCTTTTGGAAGCTGCAGAGCCCTGCAGTGATCAGTTTATTAGCAAACCTCTGTGAAGAGCAGTGCTCAAAGGATTCATATTGCTTTGTGCCTTCAGAAACTCCTCCCATCTTTCCTTTGTAGGGTTTTTTCTGTGAGCCTGACATACTTGAGAACGTAACAGTAAGAGAACATGCTAATGGGGCTGGAAGGTAAGAAAGAGTCATGGACATAACATGGAAGAAAGGAAATAATCCTTATTTCTAGAGAACTGTTGTTTTAAAGAGAAATAGATGGATTTGTAATTTTTGACTGGTAAATTTCAGACTTATACATACATACCATGTAAATGAGGTTAGAATATTATAAAATTGTGAAGCTTACTTTTTTTCCACTGCCCTTCCACCCCTGGTCTCCATTATTGTAATTTTAAAACATCATCAGGAATATTACCTATCAAGACCAAGTATGGGAACAAAGCTAATAATGGGAATTAAAATTACTTTTTTCTTCCAATTAATCTTTTATATTTATATAAATATATATATTGCAATGTTACGGGGGGAAAACAGAATATTAATTTTCTGCAGCATTTCATCTTGCACTGCTCTTTAGGCTCAATTTATGGAAAACTCATTCAATAAAGTTATGTAAAAAAATTAAAATCAGACAATAAAAAATGTGCTGATACCCATCCTTCTAGAAATTGTATTTCAGGCCTAAAGAAAGCACTTTTCTCTTTTATATGGGTGCAAAATGTAAGATGTTGATGAAGATCTAGGAGGAATTTAAGGCAGAAGAAGGAGCTTCAGTCCTTTGGAAAATGGAATGATTGCCACATAATTTTTTCTTCAGATGCTTCCCTTTGTCTCAGTCCCTGCTGTTTATTTTCTGTGTGCTGCTAGCCAAAAATCCTAGATCAGTTTATTGTCAGCGTATGCAGCTTTCCCCAAAGCATTGTAACAAGAAACCAAATCACCTGCAATGTTTGCAAGCAGCTTAGTGTTACTGTGTGTGTATTCAGTGTCTTGCAAAATGCAGCTGATTGTTTTAATCGTTTATTTAGCAGTATCTGATTAAACATGCAGACATGTCACCATAATTAAGCTGGTTCTGCTCTGAACTTAATACATATCAGCTCAGATGCTGAGGTCTAATCACTGGTAGTTGAAAGCACTAGTTGCACCTAGTGAAAGAAATGGATGTAAATCTTACAGGCTGGTTTTTACCAGGGCTGCAGAAAACTATTACCCTGACATTAAATGGTGTGAACAATAGCATGTGCTTCCTTTGCCAAACTCTCAAACTAAGATTTTCTTCTTTATCTTTCTTCTTTTTCTTTTTTTCTTTAAGTGATGTGCAAAATTTCCGTAAGAGACTTTTTGTCCCGAAGATCATACCTTTGAAGTGTACAAGACAGGCAGAAATGTGGCAGAAGGGAAGAACTGTTATAACTAATTTACAGGAAACTGTAAAGCTCAAAGATGTTAACTTTTTCCAAGATCAGACAGGAGGCTGGGACTGTGATTCAAGGTATGGACCTTTGGGGCAAGGTGTTCCTTCTGGATTTGTTTGCTTAACTATTGGAAATAAAATGTTTGTGATCTCCAGATTTGACAAAGCAGGGATAGTTCTCCCTTTGCAGATCTCCATGGAAACTCATGATACAGGTTGAAATGGAGACTGCAGGGAAAAGTAGAGCAGGTCTGGGCTGTTTAACTGCAGCAGCAGAGAATTTTCTGTGTGGTAACATCTCCTTAAAAGTGGGTTAGAACTGTGAATAAAGGAAGTGTCTTTGTCAAGGGCTAAAGCCAGAAGTTTTACTGTAGCCCCATGGCACCTCTAATACGGGGTTATCAGATTCTAAAGGCTAAAAAGTAGGACAAATCTAGAAGAAAAATCACTGTGGGAATAATCCAAATTTGCTTACTGCACCCATAGGGTAGAACTGCAACTGCAAACACAGAATTTATTCTCCTTTTTTTCTGGATGTCCATCAACCAGAGAAAACAGATGTCGTGACTGATATACTTTCCAAATTGTCCATATGAATGAAGGTTTTGAGTTACAAGGTTGTCTGGCAAAACTTCTTCAACATTCTTCTGGAGTTCTGGGACATAAAGGACAGACTCAACCTATTCTGGTTGCAGTGTCACAGAGTAGAAATGTAGTCTAAGACCTCAAGGTGGAATTAGGCATTGCGGTCCTTTTTATACAAAAGTAAATACTTTGGACTTGCTTCCATCTGCCCATACATGTCTTCATTTAAATCATAATTTTTAGGTCCTGAAAAATATAGATTTTGTAGATAATATATGTTCTAAACTTAGCATGGAATTTTTCGGGTTTTTTTGGAGTTGTTGGTGCTGTTTCGTCAGTTCTGCCAAGCCTCAAAATTATATGTATATTTTACCATATAAGCTCCATTATTTATCTTCATATTTATGCTATTACTCTTATATTCTGACAAAGACGTAATGGCTAATAAAGTTTTCCTTTAATTAGTACATTTTGATTAAATGTTTTGAAGCTCATTTAAGACATGTAGATGTATTTGCTTATGTTTATTTCCTTTCTATAAACTTGGTTATGTTCCTTTACTGAGAAACAATATTAACTGTAAATGCCAGTTTTCTTTCTGACTTCTTTTTTTTTTTTTTTGTACTTTTAGTTACCCTTAAGAGTTCTTAGAATAACAACTCTGAATTTCCCCTCAAAGATACAGTTAAGATTTGTGCACTGGTCCTGATGCTACAGTTCTTTGTGTATTAAGAGCTTAATATTCCTTCCATACTTTCAAGTGCTGCATTTGAAGGAGTGATGTCTTTGCACATGCCAAAGTGCATGCTGATAATCAACATATAATAACTCTAGGACGCTTAGAAATAAGTCTCATTGCAGGAAACTACTTTAAAACATTTTGAGTCCTATATAAGTTACCCTGAATTAATGGGACTTGTAATACTGACATCCTTGCTGATGCTGAATGGAATCACGATTGTTACTCTAATACACTGAATAATCTGTCTGCTGCAGTTTAGGACTACGGGGCAGGAAAGTCTCCAGATTCACAAGCAGAGAAGGAAGTGTGTGGAAACTGCTTGACTCTCCCCACTGGGAAGGTGTGCTGTGCAGTGATGGCAGTGTCTGGGCACATTTCCACTGCACCCAGCCAGCACACCAGTTAGACTTAAATGGGGCATCGTGCCCTGCAAGCATTGAGGAGTAATCTACTGAGGGGAATTGCTTTGAATTTTAAAGGGGTAGATGACAGTCTCACTTTCTTCTTTTAGGCACACAGCCTGTGTAGTCAGGGAAAGGACCCTCCTACAGAGAGCAAGTGAGAGCAAAAGCTAAGTGCAAGTCTGAAACTCTTGTTTGGAAAAACTCCTCTCTTTCTGTCTCTCCATGAGTTATATGGTGACTCCAGGAAAAGCAAGTCCTGAGTTTGGTAGCCAAAGTGGGATGGTGAAATCCTCTGCTGCATCCCTCTGCTAAAGCCAGAATTTCTGTTGAAATATGTGAATGAGAGCACAAAATTTTTCAAGCAATTTTATTAGTTCAAGCGATCACGTATGTTGTGTTACAGCAGGAAGCTCCCAGGTTTCTGGCTCCAGACCAGACTGCTCCATGCTTCTGTGCTCCTGTTTCATCCTCCCGGAGTGCAGGGAAGCCAGAACCCATGAGTGCCGGGAGCATGCCTGACCCAGCAGCTGCAGGACCTGCAGTCTCTCACTCGGGTTGCTGTCAGGGTGCGACTGAGTTATTCTGTGCTTGCTCTTGCACAGAACAACCCAGAATCTTACTTCTTATAAGGAAAGGTTTCTTAACCAGTGGAGAAATTTGAAATTTTAAGGTGGCAATTGTGATTCTACTTTTCTTGGGAACACTTTTGGGAACACATTATTACTAAGCAAGAAATAGGGTCAGAAAAAAGCAGAATCTTGACTCCTAATGGGCAAACCTGTGGGTGTTGGCCAAAAAAAAAAAAAAAATGTGCTTTCCAGCTTGTACATAAACTTGTCTTGTCTACTCTCACTAGTGTTCCTATCTCTTGAGATCTGTTACTCTAAGGTTACTCATTTCCAACAGAGAAGACTCCATCAAGAGCAGTTTCTTTTCACTTCATGGTTTTCACAACCCTCCTGTCTTTCCCCACTCCACCCCTTTTCTTTACAGATGGGTTAGGTTGTTTTTGTCTAGCATTGCAGCTGTTGATATTTCTCTTTATGGGAAATGTCTTTGGCTTTTTTTCTGTCTCACGTTGTTTTTGTGGTAACTTGCCCAGACTGGGAGTTGGAACAAATTCATTTCCCTGAAATCTAGTTATGGGAGGGCTGCACCAGAAGATGAGAGAGAATATGAGAGGATCTCCATTACTGTGTTTATAGCTACCTGTCGCTATTGATCATTAACTAATCTTGCTAGAAGTATGGCTTCAATTTTCTTTTTCAATGTGGATTAAGCAGTGTTGCCAACACACATTTTTCTCTGTCAGACATTCCACTAAGGATGTGGCATGCAAAAGTTTGAAAGCCATATTCTCAGATTCCTGTTTATAAAGGACTTTTGAATGACTCAATCGGAGATTTCATGCTTTCTGGCATTGAAAAATTAGAATTTCAGACTTCTAGCTGACTTTAAAGGGTGCAAAAATGATATAAAATGGACAAAAGAATTCAGCTCTTTGAAAATAGAAAAAAAGAATAGAGAGTGGTGGGGAAAGGGAGATGTTTGCTTTTGAAAAGGCTTCAATTTGAGCTCCATTTTAGCATACAGTGTTAATCCCACCAACCCCCAGACAAAAAAGAAACCACCTTGTCTCCACCTGGGTCAGGGCAGCACTGAAGGTAAGGCAGCTGGATATTCTCTGAGGTCAGCAGCATCCCCAACCTGCACAAAGCACCTACACATACATGGGTGAATTTATTCAGAAGAAAAAGGCAAGTGCCTGGACAGACTGAGATCTGTAAGAGAAGCTTCTATAGAGGTCTATATAAAATGCCTAAAAGCAAAGGGCTATGCTTTGCTTTTTTACTCATATTTTGCTAGGGGACTTTCTGTACTCTGAACGCCTCTACTGGTTTGGATCCCTGGGACACTTATTTCCACTGTCTCTAATGTCAGAGTTAGTGTTCAGTGTAGGGAAAAAAAAGGAATGAATGCCCAGAGGTGGCAAAACGTCTGAGATCTTTTTGCTTAGCCAGACACTGGTGCCTCACTGTGGGGTGGGAGAGCTGGGCTGTTGGTGGGTGGCTGGATTGCAGGAAGTGTGCTAGCTGGCATCCCCTTTCTGAACATCCCTTTGGTCTCCATTCCACTCTACTTTTCCCCCTGTGCTTCCCCATGCTGTGAGAGTAGTCTCTTGGCATAAGGCAGGTTCCTCCTCCATCTTCTGCAGCTGCAAGGCTGCATAAAAGCTGATGCTGGCTGGGCGCATTGGTAGTTACATGATACTCTTTGAACTAGCAGATGCACCAAAGAACTGCTACAGGAAAATGCTGTTAAAGCATAATTTGTGGAAATTTGATGGCCTCCTTTGTAGGACTGTCCACTACAATCCACATGGGAACTGAAAGATGTTATTGGGACATGCTTTATCACTGGGACGGGCCGCTGAGCTCTCAAGCAGAGTGTTTGCAGTAATTTATCAAGATTTTAGCAAGTCAGTTACTCTAGTTGTATGGCACTACAAAGCTGGGGTATTACAAGTAAAACATGCAAGAAACAGGAAAGAAAATGTACTTCATCCAAAGGGAAGCTGTGTGGGAAGAACTTCATCCCCAAGAGCTGTGGGAGCAAGAGGTTGCAGTGCTGACACCTCGTGCCATCAGATGTCTGTCTTGCAGCTTGTGGCAGGCTTCAGACAGTGCAGCAGTCTGCTTATATGGTGCTGCAGTTCATCTGTGAAAATAACGGTAAATCCTCAGCCCTGCCTCATTTTCCCCCTACAGTTAGGGTTTTCTGTGGCCAGTTTCTGTGGCATCATTGCCTTGTGGAGTTGAGGCTTAAGGTATGAGGTATGCATGCAGAATGCATACCTACCCTTTAGGGATTCCTGGAGAAGGAGATGCCTCATCTGCTCTGCTCTCTTTAAATAAGATCTAAAACGGGAACTCTTGTGACATATGAAAGGAATAATTCCCTTTTGTGAAGCAGAGGTGGATACAAGCTACAAACCGGTTGCCTATGAGTAGTGAAACAAGAATCATTTAGTAAATAATACAAAATGCTACTTCGGTAGTAGCAGTTCAAGAATATGATGCATTGTTCTCCTCTCCAAGTAAAACCAGTTGGTTAACTCCGATGTCTGTCACTCCTGCATGTTCCTCAGCTGGTTCTTAGGTATCATGTGCATATGCAGCAGCTGTGATCCATCTGAGACACCTCAGGTTGCAAACCAAACTCCTCAAACAGATGGAAGATTGAGAGACATGATTCTTTTGGGTGTTTCAGGTTTCTTTTATTGTCTTTTCATTTGCTTGGTTGTTTTTTTAGGTTTGGTTGATTTTAGTGAACAGCAATAAAGGAATGCACCAACCACCTTCCAACTCACAAGAATTAATATATAGAGTACTACGTAGTGTTAGCGACCTTTCCAGAGCTATCTCAGTGCAGGGCAGTGTAAGGAAAATGCAAGTCAAAGATTAGAGAATATACAAAGGAAGAAATGTTACAAGTGAAAGAAAATATGAGAAGTTATGCAACGTGCCCGTAAAAACCCTAAAGATTATAGAGACAAAACAAATAACATCAAACCATTGAAAGTTATAGTAAATGCATAGGTTATTTCAAGAGGAGAAGTCCACCTGTAAGTTTGGAACAGACAGTTTCTTTCATATTGTGAGAATGAATGAGGGAGGCAAGAGTGGCACAAGATCAAAGGGCACTTACAGGATGTACTGAACGAACGAGGGAGAGACAGGCAAGACAGAAAGCCAGATCAAAGGACACTAATGATAAAGAAGCTCTGCTTGCCTTCTCTTATAAAGAAACACAGTGAGTCAGCAGAAGTTCACAGAGTATTAAAAGAAAAAAATCTAAAAGGAGATAACATTAGAAGCAAGCTACATGTGTTTCCTTACCATCAGGAGCTGAAATAATAATGGGATGTGGGTGACATTCTTGCACCAGTTTGAGTGCAGGTGCCTTTAGCTTTCAAACTATGGATTAAAAAAACCTTTAAGGGAGTAGTCTGAAAGAAGCTAAAGCAGCTGGCACATTAAATGACGGTCTCATTATAGGGCTTTGTGGAGCCTTGTCTAGATTGCTTTGAGTTCTTGTCTCTTCCTAGCTAATGCCCTACTGTCAGTAAATAGAAATGGTGTATGTGTTTATTTTTTTGTTCTCTTGTTTTCCTCTGGGGCTATGACAGAAACAATATTACTCTTGTCTACTTTTGTAAAGTAAAGCCAACTGCATTGATTAACTAAGGGAGGTACCATTGAATGTGTAGTGAAAAGAAGCTTCAAACTGCACTCTGGAAATGCACTTAATTAAGGATATCAAACGATTAGAATAATTAAGAAATTACTGAGTATAATATTTGGCACTTAAGTAATGTTTGTTATCCATCAGTTTCAGAGGACTTCATGCATAGCATATGTAATGTCTTTATAGTACCCTTATTGCTGATTTTCAGAGGCCTGGTTGTGCCCAAGTCCGTGATGTGTGGAGGGCTGTGCCACAAATCTAGTGGAAAGCTGGGAATATGACTCATGCCTGACACTTGAAAGAGAGGAGGGAAATCAACCATTTCAGATGATTCACAACAGTACATTGTATGTAGCCTAGAAGGAGCATTACTATAGGGGAGCATTACTGACTGCCTCTAGAATGGGAAAGGAAAAACCCATGATAATTCTCCTCTGAAACATGGGTGTCAGTACATTTACAGCTCTCTCCTTCATAGGTCCTACTAACAGTGTCATACTGGTCAGTGTAGCACAGCGGGAGAGAAGAAATTTCTCAGGAAATTCATTTTAATTTATCTTGAAATAGAATGTATGTTTTCCATTGCCTTGGGAGATTGATGGGAGAGTTGCTCCTGCGACCAGCCTCCATGTGTGTACACTAGAATTTGGTGTGGAGCAGTCAGTGACAAGATGATGAGAGACTTTCATCCCAAGGTGGTGGGTCAGCTCCTCAGATGGTGTCAAACCATGTAGCTGAGGATCTTCTTGTATCTCTTATACTAAATTTCACTGAACCTTAAGATTGGCTGTTATGAATGAAGCTTACTCCTTGTCAAGTTGTTGAATAGGTGCAGTTAATCTAGGAACGCTTTCTTCAGAGTCCCATTTCTTTGTACTGCTGTTTCCCTGTGTATGCCTCCAGGAATTTTTCCAATATGATAAATATAATTGCTGAACCTTATGTCTTCACTGTTTTCTGCTCAGTTTATTGTAGCTGGCTTGCTTTTTAATACTACCCCAGATTTTTTTCTTGCTCTTTATTTTTTTCTTATTATATACAGTATGGATCAAAACAGCGTGAACTGGACCTAGAAACACAGAACTTCCTTTAGCAGTTATTCTGTTGTTTTACCTCTCAATTTTAATGCATTTGGACTCCTTTTTATCCCGGATCATTGTTCTAGCGCTTGTACATCTTATTTTCCTTATCTGCTTAAAAAGTTCCTGATTTCCTCATTCTACATTGTTTTTATCCTAGAAATTTTAGTGAACACTTTTCTGTTGAAGTAGTTAGAAGAATATATTCCATTTATCTACCTCCTTCCATAATCTTGAGATAAATCTTCCCAGGTGTTCTCTTTGTCAAGCATAAGATTGTATCTCTATCACCCACAGTTTTACACAGAATCACAGAACATTAGGAGTTGGAAGGGACCTCAAAAGACCATATAGTCAGTCCACCCCCCCGCCTGAGCAGGATCACCTAAATTAAATCCTATACTCAGGATTTTTGATAGAATATTGAAAGTGCCAGAAATTCCAGATTATATAAATCCATTTTTATTTAATGATTCAAATTTATAAAAGCACATACCAAAACTAAGCAATCTTTAGTCCTTTAAAAATGGAAATTATTTTCTGTTTCTGTCCAGTTTCTTGATCAAGTTGTGTGGTGATTCTTGAATGATGGGCATCTGCCTAATATACCTTGCTTGCTTATTGGTCTACCTTTTGAAATGAAATGAAATTCACTGAATTAAAAGTTTTAGTTTGGATTTTTTTATATTTAAGATTTCAACAGTGTTAGCTCACTTTTAGCACTGTCAGACATGCTAGTAATGAGAATGAAGTCTTGAAGATTTGGGAGTTTTTTAGACACTGGATATATGGCAAAAGATACAATTTTTATATATTTCATGCTATATATATAATATATAATAATGTAACATATATAAAACTTTTTGAAGATGAGAGGAAGGAGTCGTATTCTCTTTTACATGCAAGTGCCATATGGTGGAGTCTCATATATTGCTTTGCCAAAATGATTGCTTTCCAGAAATTACATAATGATCTTGCAATAAAAGTAGTCCTTGCCAAGTCGTTTGTGGTGACATAAAAAGAGGATAAATGAGCTTCTGTAGAAAAAGTGAAACAGCTCATTCCAGTTGTGTGTGAATAATCGCAATTACATTTATCATGCACCCTAAACCCATGGCCGTTTTAAAGTTTTGCTGATGTAAAGGTGTTTGTCATTCATCTGCTGTCTTCTGTGTGTCAGCACTGGTGAGCAGACTTGGGGTTTTTCCTGTTTGTTGCCCACTACTCAAGCCCCTACAGTGCTACATGTCTGTGCATGCTGGTCAGAAACAGCTGAAGGTTAGGAGATACGTTTCATGTCATAGACACCAAACAGAGGAAAAGACATTTTAGACTTTTCGTGTTCGGATCATCAGACTATACCTTCTTATTTAAGTTTTCTGATGCTTTCATTTTCTCTATGACCCTTGCTCTGTCATCCTAGATCACTGAAAGCAATGTGACCATTTGGATCCCATGGCTTATTCTGTCATGGTCGATTTAGTGCTTCCCAAACCAGTGGTTCTTCACCAGTGTTGGTTTGGATTATGAGCTTCAGACATTCTGCATGAGGTGACAGAGAACTGAGCATATTTGAACGTTTTGGCTATTGCTCTGTGGAGAGAAATGAAAGAAAATAATCTGGGGAAAGAGGCTTGTAATAACCCCATATTCTTCACAGCAGTAGTTGCTGTGACTAAGGCTGATCTATGAAGAATACTACAGAGTTTGTTCTCAGGAGCATAAAGGGGAAAGGTTAATGACATGGTTTAGAGAGACCTGCATTCAGATTCATCAGGATTTTAACCATGATATTGTACAAATTATGTGAAATCTGTGCATAAAACCATCATCACACCTCTGAGTACTGAATCCTGTTTCTTGAGCCTTCTGAGCATTGCAGAGAGCTTCTGGAGCTTCCAGCTCTAAGATTAACTGAATTCCCTTCCCTCTCTAGTTAAAAGTTTTAATCTTAATGGCAAGAAGGGTTCTGAGGTAGGTTGTCTGGGTTTTCATTTGCAGCATAAGAACTTGTGTATTTCTACTTTACCCTAGGCAAACCTAAATGCTGTTCTCTGAAAGAGTTTAGTGTGTCCGGTACAATAAGTGATGATGTATTCATTCAATTTCTGCTGGTCACAACCGTATGTAGAATCAAAATGAGTCAAGTAATAGAAAATCACTCCAAATGTCTTAACAGAAATATTTGTTGCCTCTATGAATGAATGGAACATGACACAAGATCTGAATGAAAAATCATTTCATGGTGAAATCAGAAAAATGCATTTTGTTCAGGTGGTGTGCTTGAGGGCAGAAAGTGGAGATAGGTCAGTTGATGTTGCCTGAGTATCTGGCCTTTGGATGAGGCAAAATAAAGGAAAATAACCCCATACATACTACAGCTAAATGCTAGCGTTTATTAAAGTGAGTGCAGAGGGGAAATAATAGTGCTAGAGCTACAAAAGAGATTGAAAAGGGATTGAAATTGAACTCTACAGGCTTATTGGTAGCACATTATCAGCCCAGGTTACTTTTTCATTATGGCCTAGCTGGTTAAAGAGCATTAAGAGATCCAGGAAGGCATTTTGAGCAATGACCAATGAAAAATAAGGCTAACGTACCATTCAAAAAACAAACAATGGCTTTCAACATAGAAAGAAAGGAATTTTCAGGGAAGAAAGTGCACCCCAAAGCCTGTTAGGCTGCAGTTAAACCAAACCAAAGCCTGAGAAATAATTATATTATGCCACACATTTTAATAACATGCAACATAGGTTTTTATTCTATTTCTCTAATTTCTCCTTATTACTACAACAGATTACAGATGACCTAAAGGAACAGAGCCTTCAGCTGAATTAAATCTCATTTTCTGCATCTTGACAAGATCCCCTCCATTTTGTCCTACTAAGTGGTAAGTTGCTGTTTATTTGTGCCTCTGCACCTGAAATCTCCTCTGCTTGTTGTAGCAAACTTCACACATTATTGACTGGAGTCAACAACTAATAGAAGACATACTATCAGTATAAAGCCAATATAAACTGTATAAAGGTCAGAACACCAATGCCCTCCTCCCAGCCACACTGTTTTTTCACATCTTTTTGTTGGCTCTTCCTGATAGCTGAAGCTTCACAGTCCAGCTCTGAACTTTATGCTCTGTTTTGTTTCCACCAATTTTGGTATTAGGGATGTTTGCTGAGTACCGGAAGATCTTCACTTGTGTGAGAGAGCAGCACTTTAATTTCTGGATTATGAATAGCTCCTTCACTCCCTCTCATGCATCCCCATTGGTGACACCACAGCGTGTAACACAAGGAGCTGCTGTTGAAATCCTCATCAGTTTTAAAAACTGTCAGGATTAATTGTGAATGTGTTTCCCCTTAAAAGACAAAAATCTTACCCAGACTGTTCAAGGAGAACTGGGAGCCCTGGAGAAGTCTCAAAATCTTTTTTCAGCGCTGTGTTTTGAAAAGCCATAGACACAAAACAGGCTCGATAAGGAACGCCTGGGATAAGTATAATTTGTCTTCTGTGCACGCAACTTTACCAGTGTAAGCTGATATGTTAAGTAATGGATTTGGTTAATTTGACTGTCAAAATGCTAAATGACATCACATTTATAATCCTATAATTAAATTGTAATCGAGAAGGGTTTGAATCAACTAGCTAGCTGCTAATATGCAGCAGAGGCTTGAGAGTTGAATGAGAAAAGCTATAATTCCAGTGTATACATTTCTTCTCCTTTATGCATCCTGTTTGTGTAGCTTGAGTAGCTTGATTATTAATTGTTTCAGGGTCAAACTCACTGGTTGTAACTCCAACACCACTGTGTCATGACACTGTGCCATGATTTGCAATCGAACTCCTGGATTGGGGTGGGGGGCAGTAATTTTAACAGAAAAAAAAAGATTGGAATCGCCCTGCAGTCAGTTGGAAATAATTCAAATAAAGCAAAACAGAGGCAAAAATAATCAAAAGAAAATTAATAGCTTAAGAAGGATAAAAAAGTGAAAAAGATAAGTTTGAGAAGCTGATTGGAAATCTTAGGGAGTATTTTGTAACGATGGCAATATGTCATACTGTTAAGCACTGTGAGATAATTGTACATTATTGTATGCATATAATATTATAAACATAACAGAAATAGGTATAAGAAGTAATTATAAGGCAATATACTTGCATAATAATAATCTCTGGCATAAGGTGTGTTTATTCATCTAGATCTTTGCTTTCATGAGTTGCTGTGATCATAATACCAAGTACAGCTTCCTTTGTAAGAAAAGAGGCTCATAAATCTTCTGCCCAAAGCAGTACAACAGGAATGCTCTCCGCAATCCATTGCTTATTTATCGCCTTCTTTACTATCCTTCTCAGGTAGATCTATTAAAAAATTTGTCCTAACATTTTCTGACATTTTCAGTGGTTTAATTATGCTACAGATTATTTTTAAATAGTTACAAGAAATTAAGTTAGTTTCACCTGAACTGTTCTCAAAGGCATAATTTATGTTAAGTATGTTTGAAAAGCTTTCAGATGGACTTGAAAAATTTGCACCAAAGTATTTAAAAGCAGCACATCTTCCCCACATGGACAGTGCAGGACAGATGAGAAATACATATCCAAGTTATAAATTTGCACCTTTAGGACCATTTTGTTCCTTTTTTTAGTATGTTTTATTTCTCCCTTTCTTCTTTACCTCCCCCCCC
>VXBZ01003824.1:0-11341 GCA_013399135.1 Heliornis fulica
CACTCCAAGAAGGGAAACTCCTGGGCACTGCAAGAAGGGAAACTCCTGAGCACTCCAAGAAGGGAAGCTCCTGAGCACTCCAAGAAGGGAAGCTCCTGAGCACTCCAAGAAGGGAAGCTCCTGAGCACTCCAAGAAGGGAAGCTCCTGAGCACTCCAAGAAGGGAAGCTCCTGAGCACTCCAAGAAGGGAAGCTCCTGAGCACTCCAAGAAGGGAAGCTCCTGAGCACTCCAAGAAGGGAAGCTCCTGAGCACTCCAAGAAGGGAAGCTCCTGAGCACTCCAAGAAGGGAAGCTCCTGAGCACTCCAAGAAGGGAAGCTCCTGAGCCCTCCAGGCACTGGTTCTGCTGCTCTCCACAGCGCTGGCTGCTGGGTGCAGGGTTGGATGCCGTTGGTGTGAACTAACACAGCCCCTGATGCCTCTTGCAGGCCTTGGGACTTGGTGACAATGCAGCTTTCCCTCTCTGGCCTCAGGCTGAGGAGTTCTTACACCATCGGTTGGAAGAGCCGGCAGCTGATGGCCCCGGCGCCAAAACAGACTCCCATAGTTATGATTTATAAATATTCTCCTTTGCCAGTGACTGTTTGCTGAGGTTTTCTTGTGGCATGGAATACCTATGGCATTGCCATTGTTTAGGTGACCTTCCTGGGTATGGCTTCAGCAGTGTTACCTTTCAGCTCATGAGGGACAGGTAACTTCACCTGCTGTTTTGAGAGCTGGGAGTAGAATTCAAGTCTGAGAATGACAGCTGCAGGGAGACTTCCAGTTCTATCACCCTGCAGTCATGGCTCAGGGATAGCACACTGTAGCTAGCATAGATTCCAACAGTTTGAAAGCAATCTTGTGTTTATCAGGTAGTAAATGGCAAAATATCAATTGTGAAATGGACAGATTGTGTGTGTGTATATATATATATATATATATGTACACACTTGCTACCTTTTCAGAATGAGGAAATTTTAATGGATCTTTGTTATATGTAGGACATTCTCAGAAACTTGTGGAGTCACATACTTGGTGTTTGAAAGGGCTGTAACATGGAAGAACAGGATTCCTCCTGAAGTGTGGTAGTATTCAGCCTTGATCTCCCTGATAAGTGACATCTTTTTAAAATAAAATCAGAATGAAAGATAAATGTTAACTGTGATTAAAATTGGAGCCAGATGGATGTATTTGGCACACTTTCATAAATTCATGCTGCACAATGACTTATAATGTTGGGCTCTGTGCCTGATCTCAGTAACACAGAAGATTTTCTTGTGCTTGTGGTGGACAGTTCTGATCTTCTGTAACTTTGGAAAGCTAGAAGGAATGGATTTTAAAGTCCCAGGAACATGCCTTTGTTTCAAAAACAACCATTAAACCAGAATTTATCTATGGATTAAATTTAACTGTCAATTAACAGACTTTGAAATCAAAATTTTCTTCTAGTGTAGTAGATTGTTTTGTGCTTCTTGGGCTAAGAGACATGCACTTGAACATTGAAGGCATCAAAGTGACAATATGTCTTTTGATGGAAAGATGGGATTTATGGCTGATCCCGTGAACAGATATCTGATAGTGGAACCTGATAGCCATGGGCAAAGGAAAATCAAAACCTTTGAACTCTTTCAAGGTTGAGAAGATGCTTTCCTTACTGCTTGGACTCTCACAGACTGCAGGTCAGGGATTCTAGCCATGGACTTCTCAGAATTAAAGTGATTATTGGAAACCAGTTGCAGCTGTAGGTGGAATAATGAGGCAGATGAGACCCTCAGACCCCCAGTATTGGTAATACATGCAAAATCCAAGGAGGCAAATACAAAGTCCATTTTCTCAAACCATTTGTAAAAATTAAGCTTGTCTTAATCCCTACTGCAGTGCATTAATTTTGTTCTACTGAGTTATACTTCAATATTAGTCCAACTCTATCGTGCTGTGGCATTTAGAGTTCTTGGGCAATGCATAACAAATCTCTTCTGTGTATCTGTTAGAGGCAAAACACTAATACCTTTTTTTTTTCTCTTTCAATTTGTACTGGTGTACTTGTACATAGTCAGTTTCTACTCAGAAAAACATGTTACAGAAAAATGTTACAATGTTAAAACAGTTTATAGGTTACATATGTTTGGGAAAGAACCTGAGTGTAAAACAAGCAGTATGCAAAACCTCTAGTTCCTCTGTGTTCTTCCTCTCCTAAATTCCTATTTTCGATGTCGATCGTGCTGTGACTATACACTATTAGTAGGAGTGTAATATGGGAAAATCTCAGTACTACAGGTATATGTTAACCCTTCAATTTTCAGAAAATCATGTTATCCTGAACCATACTTGTCTTATATACCTTTTTGTTCTTAAATAACCCTATCATTTCAGTAGGTAAAGAGCTGTGTTTTGGAAAAATGGTCAATAAAAATTATTTTAGCATACCAATAATCCACAGAAAATAGTTATTCTCATCAACCTGGGAAAATTGATAATGAAAAAGAAACTTTTGTTCATATTTAAATTCTATAATTCTCCTAGAAAAAGAACAGTAGCAAACTACTTGAAGAAGGAATTGTTCTAATGCTAAAACTGCACACTAAAATTAATCAGCTGGCAGAGAGAAAAGGGAGCCTTTGACTTTATGGGTCAGACTGAAGTTCACCCATAACCTGGAGGGTGTGTTTCTGTGTGTTGTGGTGATAACACACACTGGTGAGGCCAAAGTGCTAAAGCTTTATAGGCAGTTTTGTAGTATTCCCCATTTAATGGCCTGACATCCACGTTCTGCAGATCCCATAGTAGGGAATGAGTGATGCACACTAATACCTTACAGCCATAGCACCATAAAATCATATTAATTAAAATCCTAATGTCTGAATCTCCATTTTTTTTTTTGTTACCAAAATGAACTCCATGTTTTCTTTTCAAGCCATTTGAAATTAATGTTCCTTGAAACTAAGAGATCTCCTCATTACTCACCCTGTGATTTTCCAGGTCAGAGGGGTTTTACTGCTTAACTGATCAATATGTAATGTTGTCACTGCACTAATAACCTGCCTAGTTTTACTAAAGCATACAAGTCCATCCAAAACCTGTTTCTTTATTACAAAGCATATAATTAATGAGTGAGCAAATTTTCACAGAAGAGGCTAAAATTAAATGTGTGATCTGCTGGATGATTCCACATAACTTCACCTAAGTCAGTGGTACTTTAACTCCAACTGGTAATCGAAGAGTCTGGTATATATAATCCATCCTGAATGCTGCAATCTAATAGTGTATAGGTGCTCTGAAGGATCATGTCATGCCTCTAATGGATAGATATTACTTACTCTGCAGCCTTCTCACTAATCTTCAAAAATTATATTGGTTTATCTTGAATTATTTCCAGGAGACTTAAGGCCTGTTTCTATGCCTGCTGAGTACAGCTGGATAGGGGAGTCCAAAGAGCAAAACATGTACAAGAGAGGAAGCAGAGGTGAGTATTTTTTTTTTTCTCTGCTGTTCAAGAATTTTTTTTCTTTTCTTTGTTACTTCAGAAGCAGAGATAACATCACAGGAACCACGTCTGTTTTTCTCAAGAGCCACACAGAATGCAAAAGAGTCTGTTTAGTATCTGGGGTTTTGTGTTTCTATTTCTGAAAATTAAAATTTTTTTATTAGTAGGAGGGATTTACTCTATCTAATTACTGTATAAAGAAATAAACATCAAGGCAAAAAAAGACTTAGATATATGCAAAAAATTGATGGAGGATTTAAGCTACCTTTTTCAGTAATCTTCCAGTCCCAGAAAAAAGTAAACTTCATTTAAGGCACAAGTCTGTTCTGATTTATTCCAAATCTAATCTACATGCAGCTTGTATCTCACTGTTACAGCCATTCCTCTCCTCAGACGTGTTGTCTGTCCAGTTCCAGCTTTGAAGTTGTGCCCAAGTATACCCACACATCACCTTACAACCACCATTCCAGTTTGTTGAGTTCCTTGATATTCCCATCCCTGTCTCTAGAATGGCCCCAGAGATCTCCCCTGCTCAATACAATTTACAAATCTTTGCCTGAAACAACGGGGGTGTTAGTCCAGTGTGAGCCTCCCAGTTCAGCTGGCACTCAGAGAGCACCTAGAGGGGATCTCACATCCCAGGGAAGCCTTGTGAGGAGATCTGTACTTTGTGTCACACACTCCATATGATGTGGGTTAGCTTCCTGCTGTCTGTCATGCCAGTGCTGGGGTGTGCTCCACCACCTCCTCCGTGCCCAGCCTCTGCACCAGCCACTCCGTTTGCTCCACCAGAACCTTGGTACCTGTAGGTGTGTCTGCAGGGGAAAGAGCCCCCGTGGAACAATCCAAGCTAAGGAGACAGGTGCAGCTGAGATGGTTCTCACTTTGTCTCCTATTACTAATGTCTCCTTTTTCCTTCCCCCCCTCCAACAACTGACTCTGAGAATTCACTCCTGCGGTACCTGAGTGATGACAAGATACTGGTTATCCAAGAGGAGCCTTTGACACAGAAAGACAACAAAAGGGACACAGGTCGGAGGTCAAGGAAAAAGGGCAAAGCCACTAACCCAAACTACCCAATCAGTCCATCAGTGTTGGCATCTACTGTCAGTGTCAGGCTCGAGCCTGGGCAGCAAGAGGTCTTGAACTTCTCTCTACCAGAAAACAACACGGTTCCACTTTATCACGTAAGTACAGAGCCAGAAAACTGTTAAGTGTGCTGAAAATTCCTGTCTTTTAGGATTGATACAGGTATAATGACACATTCTGCTACTTTATGTTTTAATATTGTACCTCATAGCCCAGGGAAGTATCACAATACTTTCCATTTTTCCATACTTTCCATGTTTCCATTTTGTTCTTATCTGAAAGATAAGAACAAAATGGAAACATGCAAGGCAAGAACCATGACATCAGATGCTTTAAGTAAAATAGTGCTCTGCATACTCAGTCTCACTGAGATCAGTTTATTTGACCTTTTTTCCAAGGTTCACAAGGATCCCCTACTCAGCCTCTGATGATAATTTATTATAGATTAGTTTAAATCCTTTTATACTTTCACTTTGATCGCTGTCTTGTGGCAAGCTTAATGAAGTTACTGTTTATTTAAATTATCTTACCATGGCCAAGGTCTAGTAATGTGAATTTGTTCATACAGATAGCAGAGGAAGTATTTGTGTTGAAAACCCTGGAGATGATATAATTCATCAGACAAGTGACCAGCTAGTCTTTGTAGCCACCGTGAAAAAGCACTGGGTTCTCGTGACTGTTGGCAGTGCCAGATTTCACTGTACTGGTCTGGATGTCCTGAAATAATCACTAGCCTTTCAGGGATCAGTTCTCTCTGTTCACACTTTGCATGTACACAGGGCCTTTTCCAGAGGAAGTCTTAAATTTTACTCATGGTTCTACTGTATGGGAGCCGACTGCTATATGACACAGGATAGCAGCATTAAAGTATTTTGTACTCAAAGCTTAATACCTTTTGGGCCCTGTTTCTTTCCCACATTTGGTGTGGAATCTTTCCAAGTGGCATTTAATTTGTCATCACAGTGTATTTCATCCTAGAAAGAGGTTAAGTGAAAAATCAGGACTTGAAGCAAGTTTCTCTGGAGGTTTTGCATTCAGGTCTTGGTGTTTCACACTCTCTGAGCAAAATTTTGGGAGATGACTGTATTTGCATCGAGTCTGAGAGATGAGTAAGGTTCACTTAAGGGGATATATTTGAAATACAGCCAGCAATTCATCTCTTGCTGCCAGCTGTCAGCATTTGATAGTCTGAAGATCAGATACTTCTGTCCTCAGGAAATACGTTTCCCTTCCCTATGCCACCTGAACTTATTATTTTTGGAAAAGGTGGAAGGTCTTTTCCCCAACTTCAGAGTCAAGTCGTTTATAAATCAAGTCATGTGATTGTTTAGCAGGAGATGTCCATAGAATTTTACAGAGATTATCAGTATCACAAAGTCTAAGAAGAAATTCAGAGAGAAATTTCAAAGAAATTCAGAGAGCAAAACCATCCTCGTTTACAGGATGAATGAGACAATGGTTATGCAGTTCTGAAAGACAAACAAACAGTATTTCATAACTTGGTAGATGAGTCCACTCATTTTAATTAATTTTTGGAAGAGTAACAATTGTTGACTCACATGATTTCTGAAGAAAGGAAAATGGGTCATATGGGGTGAAGCTGCTAATTGCACCCTTTAAATAATAGCAGCTGTTGATTAGGTTCCCAGAGTCAGACCTGTTGTCACATAATCAACACAACCCCTGCCTAAAGCTCCAAAACAAAATACATCTCCTGGCAAAGCTGTGGTAAACGTTGCTGCTCAATTCAGTTAAACCAGACTGTAGCACTTGGTGTGTTGGAACTGAGTCAGACCCACTGCCCCTCTAGCCTAGTTGATGGCTAAGGGGACCATGATGTGGTATGATAGCCTAAGAAAGAAGAATACTAAAGACATAAGCTGTCAGCTGCCAGGGTCTGAAGGCAGTGCAGGAAACTGCAGAGAAGGCAGTGTCGTGGCAGGAGATAAGGTCACAGGCAGGGCTTGCTCTGCTCACAGAGCAGCACCTCTTCCATACACTCTGTGGTAAGGTGTGGTAATTACAGAGGAGGACAGGTGTAAAATGAGTATTCACAGACTGACAGAGGGGTATAAATTCTCCTGTCACCATAAATTTTCTCAATAGCCTTAGAGCCAGACCTTTGCTGTCCTTCAGGAGGTGGTCACAGGAGTTGGAGTATCTCGGGCACTTCGTCAACTGCCTTATAAATATACAAAAGGAACTGAGTCGACATCTATACAGGAGTTGCTGACACGGATTTTGTGGGATCTTGCCAGTACAGAATCATTCCCATTAACATCTTTCCACTTTGAATACTGAAAGAATTATGAAAAGCCAAGCAAAAAAAAGAATGTTTGGTACATCTATCCTGAAAGAGAGCTACCAGAATGGAAATTTTAAATATCAAAGATCATTTAATGCCATTTTGGTAACAAAAAGGAAGAGAAAAATAACAGATCATTTATTTCTAGATAGAATTAAAAGTTTTGTGTAGATCATCTGATTTCCTTGATATCTAAAGGTGTTATCAGGATTTTCATAAGCATTTCAATACATTTACTTATTTGGACAATGAGATTTTGTTGTGTGGGGTTTTTTTAATGGAAGTCAAACCTGCACAAGTGCTGTATTCAAATTTACACAGATTCCCCTTGCTTAACACATGCTGAGAACAACTTTTGGATATAGATCAAAATCCAGATAAATGTAAAATGGAGATAATAACATTAAATAGGATCTTAATCTTCAGGAGAGGGAAGGTGACAGTGTCTTGTAAGCCAGCTGGTACAGCATGGTGGAAGGAGAAATGGGGATACACAGTGTCACTTAGCCATTGCTTTATCTCCTAAGCACACTTACATAAGTATGTACCTAAACCAAAAAGCTCTTTGTACTTAACAGCAGTTTGAATTACCAGACAGAGATGTAGAGAAGTTTTACAAAATTGGTAATTACAAGGATTCACCACTAGATTAATGTTTTGGAAGGAATGTTGATTTGGAACCTAAAATTAAACAATTAGGCTGATTTCATAAGTTGCTGTAAGGATGTGGTTACTATATAAAATGGATATTTAGGTAATGCAATATTGGCAGTCTGCCCAGGATGGAAAATGATGCATAAAGCTATCTTGCAGTAAAATATTACTGTCAAGAAACACTGCCCCTGTCAGGATGTGTTTCTAATTTAATTGATATGCAACTCTGTCATGCACGTCACAGAATCTGAAGAAGAGTCAATTACAATTAACAAGGTTCTTGTAATTAGTATTAATCAATAGAGCACTCCTTAGAACATGACTTCCTATGTTTGCACGTCTGAAGTGACATATTTAACAGATTAAGCCTGAATAGCCAGGCATGTATCTGTAAACACCACCCAAGCAGATCCATCAGAGCAGAGCTGAAATGCCCTTTGGAGCAGACTGGACTCAGCAGGAACAGGGATAACATCTGACTGTGGTTTAACCTGGTGTTACCAGAGCTCACTCTGAAGTAAACTCACTTATCAAATAATAGTCCTGGGCAGTAGACCAGATGTACATTGAAACTTTTTATTCTGCATTTTTTTCCCACAAAACAGATCACATCAAGTCTTGAAGGAAAAGTACTACCCATCTTTCTGCTCGCTGCAGGGGTTGGACTAGATGGCCTCTAAAGGTCCCTTCCAACCTGGTGCACTCTGGGATGCTGTGGTGTTGAAGCATGCAGTTGTACTGCCTAATTCCTGAAGCTCTGAACTTTAATGTGCTGTTACTACATGAAACCCTCGAACAAGAACACTCTCTCACCTGGTTTGACTTGGTGATAGATGCTCTGGGCCTATTATCTACAAAAGTAATTTGGTATTTTGTTTTGTAGCACCATATATTAAGAAAATGGATTCTAAACTATCGAATCTTCTAAACTTTCAGTGAATTAGAATTCAGTGTATAGGACAGATTTATTTTTAAGCTCGATTCTTTCATTTAAATATCCCTTCCACAGTAAAACAGAAATACTGGCTGCTTTAGGGAAGTCATTGAGAATGTTATGGCAGTGGCTGGTTTCTATTTTAAAGGTAAATTGAAGCATTATAGTAGCTTGGGGTTAGTCATTGTCTCACAGAACTTGCTTAACTTGCTTTTTATTTTCTTCCTGCTGATCCCAGGAAGCTGGTAATGCATGCCTCTTAGCACAGAATGATGCAAACACTCTATAGCTGTCTTGGAGCTGCAGAAGGCAGCTTGACAAATGGCTTGAAGTCTAGTGGGACATGCTGAGAGCTGAAATGTGTGCAGAAACAACACAGATCTGTTTTCTCCATTATGCATGCATGCTGGGGTGAGCCAGATGTTCCAGACACTCTTGTGGGTGATAGGCAGTCTGAGTGCTACGACCATAAGTATAATAATTAAAATAGTCTGGGGGAATAACATGTATTCAGCCCGGTGTGACTGAAGGAGGAGTCTTATTGCCAGTTTTGTAGTTCTGTATTTGTTTGTTTTATTTCTTCCTTCCTGGTTTTGTATGGAGAAGCAAAACTCTGCAAGCTGTCAAGGATGAGAATGACTTTCCTCAGAGTTTGATTTCCTTTCTGAATTGCTGAATAAATTCTGTCTTTGCTTTTTATTGAGGTACCTGCAATATGGAAAACCTTTCAGTGCCTTGCAGGTATGCTGAGAAATCCCCACGAGGATGATTATGGGGAATCCAGCTGCTCAGAAAAACTAGTGTTAGTCTTTAAGGCTTCTGTAATATCAACCTGCTTCTGTCCAGTTGTGTTGATTGTAGGATAGGATTGTTTTGCACTTGTGGAGCACCATGACTGTGCACAGGAAGGCTTGAGCTGACAAGTATCTGGCTTCAGCAGTGTCCATGGTACATTTCTGTACAACACTGTTCGGATGAGATTCTTGAAACTACTCTTCATGACACTTGAAACAGTTCAAGAGGGAAAAGGCATTTTACAGTGCAAGGGGAAAGAAGGTGTTGAGAAATGTTCTTTTGTGTTAATAAGGTCAACAGTTTTTAGATTTCCACATTTATTCAGTAATTAAGAACTTAAAAATAAACCTGAATCCAGGAAAAAGGGCCTAAACCAATGTGAGACTAGAATTACATCTCTGACTTCTATAAAAACCTTTTCAAATCTGAAAGGGACTGGTAAAACTGGTTGATCTTACTCCTGAAACTCCACCACAAGGCAGGCAGCGTGGCACTGCTTCCAGACACTTGGGCTGCCTTGCTTGCTTGGAGCTCTTTAAATCAGTGCTTACATTAGGATGCTTTACAGCAAAGCAAATATGAGGCTGCCTTTATACAAACAGGCAGGATGTTTTAATAGGTAATTTTGCTGTATTAGAGCACATTTAAATTGCCTTATTCTGCAGTCTTCAAACAAAGCAGTACAAACTACAGTGAAAGTCAGCAAATGAAGCATTCATTAACCTTCAGGATCTTCGTGTGTAAATTGCAGTTTGTGAAGCGTTCTGGAGTCCTCTGACTCCAGAAAGTCACAACAGAGCTAAGAGTAACTGCACTGTATTTTTAGCAAAATGAATTTAAGGCTTGGGTTTATTATTTCTCCAGGCTTTCAGAAACAACAACAACAAAAAAGTATTTTATTTCTGACTTTTCACACGTAGTCTAAAGATAAATTTAACAGCCATTTGGATTGATGTGATTCAGCATTTGTTAATAAATATTAGCTACAACTGCTCCTGTTGCTGCCATAATTGCAGCTTTTATCATCCAGGGGAAGGTGCCAAATACTGACACACCAACTCATCTGCCCTATCACACGGACACTGAGTCCTGCCACTGATGACAGAGGGATCAGCACTGCTGGTAGCACTCTGAAGATGCACCTCTGAGCCTTCCTCTTGGCATGGTCCCTTCCTCTTCATCATCTCAGCAGAGATGATGAAGAGGAAGGGGCCATGCCCTGAGAACAGGGGTTTGGGGGACAAGGGAAAGCACTGCACCAGCAGAGCCTGTCCTTTGCAGGGGCACCAGAAGCAATGGGGGAAGTGAGAGCCAGGAAGGATCCACCTGTCCTTTTCCTGGCCTGGGTAACATCTTGAGCTGTACCACATCCTTTCCACTCAGGCACTGCCCTTATGCCCTGGCCCTTTGCTTTCCCTTGGAATCCTGTGCCACAGGTCACTGCTGGGTACTAGGCTGCATGTCAGCTGTTCTTAACTTCTCAGGCAGAAATTGATGGAGCTTTGTGACAGTGGAAAGTTGCAGCTAGAAATACATTCCAACAAAGTAACTTCATGAGACTGGGTTTCCAGCTGGGTTAGGGCTCTGAAGGCTTTTCTCCTCAGGAGGAACTGCACTGTCTGTCTCAAGTGAAGTCTGCAAAACCTCACCATACCTTTTATTAAATGGCTTTAAATTCTACCTTGAATTTTTTCTGTGATGAAATACAAATCTGTTCTCTAAACTTCAGTGGGCACTTCACGTGATCCTGCACCGTATTTTCTGTACATCTTGGATAAAAGTATTTCCACTCATTCTCTGGGTGAGTTCAATGAAAAAAAAACCCCTCAAAATCCACTTCTGTTTATAGCTGGAAGTAGTGATTTTGCAAGTGTGTTCCATGGGTTAAGCACAATCTCATGGGGCTGGAGATGTCAGTAGAGCCCCTGGCAACAACAGGACTGTTTCACTTTCGAACATGCCATGTGGAGAAACGCCTGGGGTAAGGAACATGTGAGGTAAGGAAGCAGGAGAAGAAATCCCTTTTGTAGGGAGTTCAGTAGCTGTGTTTGGAAGTACAGAATTTACCATAAAGGCAAACAGCCCTTTTTTTTTTTTTT
>VXBZ01003824.1:11354-87158 GCA_013399135.1 Heliornis fulica
TTTTTTGCATCTGAATAAATGACAAATCCAGATGCAATGAATATATTTCATTTGACCCTGGAGATAATAGTTCTCATTATCAGACTATTCCTGTCTCCTTACCAACTACCCCAAGTCTCTTCCTCTACTAGACAACAAACACGCTGTAACCTCTGTTTTCACACCATCTCTGCACTTCAGGGTTCTTTTGTTTTCTGTGGTTTGGGTGATTACTTTAATACTTAGGAGAAAATATTTCTTCTCATGATGAAATCCTCATTCAAGCAAACAATTTGTTTGGTTATCAGCTATTTATAGAAATTTCAGGATAAACAGACATTTCTACAGGATTTGCTTTGGGACTGGATAATCAGATCTGCTTGTTAGACCATACAGGCCTTGTCCTTTCACTTCAACTTGTGTAAATCACAAGTAGATCCACTGAAATCCCTAGAGCCACAGAAATGAGGAGCTGACTCCAAAGAAGGCTGAGAGGTGCCAGTGACCTGAATTTCACAGAATTTGTGCATTATAGCCTGTGACAGCATGACAAGACTTGTGCTTCCTGAGCCTCCCACATGTCTGCTAGTCGTGGACGTGGCCTTTAGTAAAGTGAAGTTTCAGTTTGGGAACTAAGGGAAGGTAATTTGCTTCCCATATTCCAGGCAGATCACTGTTAAACAGCTATGCAAAAAAATTACATATAAGATTGCATTTCAACCTAGGGACTAGGTTGTACTCCAGTGATGGCTTGTGTGGGGATAACAATTCAGGCAAATAAAAGGTCAGATGTGTGTAAACCTGTAGTAATCCCAGTGTCAGTATTTAAATACTGGTAATATCTGTATCATTAATGAGTCAGGGGCAAAGATTTTTTTTCCTAATAAATTAAGTATTAATAAAAATGGCAAAGTATTAAAAAGCATTAAAAGTAAAACATGTATTCCATTGGTAGCATCATAATTACACTTCAATACCTTTCAGGTACTCTTATCAACCATTTTCTCTGTATTTATACAGATATTCTTTGCTCTTCTCTAAATTGCTGTCAACTAATAATCAGTTAAAGCTTACATAATCTATTAGTTAAAAGTTTGACTCATATTTTTTCTTTTCCCACTGTTTTAGAGCCATTATAAAAGGTCCCTATTACAGACTATTATTTAGTTAATCAGATCAGATTATTCTATATCTTTCAAAACTACAGCTCATTAATGCAAAAAATTAATGCTGTGTAAAGGAAGATCTCTAGAAAACTGTATTTTATGAACAGAAGCCAATCTTGCTCTGGTATGTCTAGTCACATATATGCAAGTTCCCAGCATCCCAGCCTTTGCCTGTGGGTGTCCTGATAGGGTATATCCCATCAAAAGAAGTCTGGGAGCCATGATCCAAGGTGATGACCCGTGACACAGGGGTTCTTTGTGGGGTTTTTGGAAAGGAAATAAATAACTGATGGTTCTGTAGCAGTAGTTAACACTTGTAATCCAGGTGATGAAAAGAAGCTTTGTAGCATCCTAATTATTGTGGAAGGGAAGAGACAGGAAAGTGTCTGTGAAACCTTCAGGCAGCTTTGCCACGACTCTGTCTCTGACCCGAGTGGGTTTAAACTGTGACAACACGTTATTCAACGTGTAAACAGGTCACAGAATGTACCCGTGGTGTGGGTTAGCCCCAGCCAGCAGCTGAGCACCACCCAGCCACAAACACAGCCACACACACACCTCCCATGGGAAATAGAGGTGTGGGAAGGGGAAAGACAAAGGCAGAGCTCCTGGGCTGGGATCAGGACAGGTCACTGGGCCAGCACAGGGGGTTCTCTCTGAATCACACCACCCTGGGCACACAGCTCCGAGCTGTCCCCAGGCCACGCGTCTGGGAGCCACGCGCTTCCTCCCCCACCCGCCCCCGTTTTTCCTGAGCGTGACATCATGTTTTGGAATAGCTCTGTGGCCCGTTTCCAGGCTGTGTCCACCCCCAGCTTCCTGGGTGCCCCCCACCAGTTACTACCAGGCCAGTCTGATCACTTCAAGTCATCTACGGTAGAAACAGCACGGTAAACGCTAGGTGATTCTATACACTGCTACACCGGGGGTATATGAAGGAGGGGCTTTAAAGCACTTGTCCCCTGATCTCTTTGAACCTTTTCTCAGAAAAGACACGCTGTTAGAGCTGCTGTGTGGTCAGGCAGACCCAGCAGACTTCCTGTGGCGCCTATCCGCAGCCTGCGCCTCGGCCGCGGCGGTTCGCTGAAGTCAGGGGCGCTCAGGTACTTACCGCACGCCCGGAGTCCTGCTGCTAAGACACAAACACTCTGCTTCTGAAAGGTTTGCTACTGGAGTCCTCAGGAAGCATCTGGTCAAAGATTTTACAAGTGCAGCTTTCTGTACTTGTAAACAAATAGATGTTTTCATCATTTCAAGATGAGAGACTGGTTTTAATGGTGGGGAACCTTCTCCATCATAAAGCTTGGTTGAAAGGAACGGTAACAGTCTGAAGGTTTGACTTTAAATCCTGGATCACATACTACTAAAAGATATGCTGGTTTCCAACATATTCTCAGTGTATCCTCAGAGGAATCACCAAGTTACCTAGAGCTGCACAAGAATGGTGGTAAAGAAAGTTGTGATGAGAGGTTCATCGTTGTTCTTGAAGTCCTCTACAGTTTGTTCTTCTAAACTCAGTGCTCTGTTGTGATGTCTGTCCTTTACACTTCACACACTCCCTCTCAGATATTAACACCACTGCAAACACTGAGATTCTAACACACTTCTGGTCTCCTTTTAAAGAGCTCTCATCACATTTACACAGCAGATGAAAATACATTATGGGGGCCTATGCAGATTGCTTTAAACGTGAGCTTCACTGTGAAATAACATTTAGTTAGAAATCGAAATAAAATTTCCATTTCCTTCTTTCCCCTCACAGACCGAGGCTGTGGTTTGCTTCTGCGAGGTCTTTGGTTGTGAAGGCTGCTCTGCTGAGTGAACCAGGGAAGTGCAGCCCTCAGTTGTGCTTAATTCTATTTGTTTTTTTCCTACAGAGAGCAGGGGACGCAGTCACTGGAGATACTGAAAGGTAATTACTGCTGCTATTTGGTATTTCAATATATACATCATCTGGAAATTACATCTACTTGTTTGCTTTTTAGAAATTTAGTGGCAATATTTGAGGGATAGATTTTCAGTCTTTAGTGAGAAAACCAGTATTATAATGTAGTAAATGTCATAACTTTGGTTTAACTGTATTATATATAGATTAAAAGGGTATTTAAAACGCTTCAGATGTAAGTTTATTAAGCATTACTTGGAAATAAAGTGCTACTACAAAGTAGTAGATGTTTTCCCCCATCTTTTTTTGTTTTCTTCTGAAATACTGAATTTCAGAATCAGTCTGAGGATGAAAAGCATAATACCTGTCTAGCCTGATTTTTGGAAATAACAGGATTAGTCAATGAACATCCATGTGCTAATTCAGCCAGTTTGAAAATCACTGTTTGTATTAGTGGCTCATCTTTGATTAGTACTGACACTGGGGACTTCAGTTTGTCCCTTACATCTCAATATGATCAGCTAGTTCTAATGAACAAAATAGTGTGTTTGGTCTGTCTTTGTAGTTGATCTGATTAAGTGTATTCATATTCTAGTTGCATCCAAGAAGGTGTATTAATAAGTTAGAAATAACAGATACTTGGACATTGTAATTAAGCTTAACTGGAGTCTGTTTACATGGATAATTATTCTTTTCCACATCTGTTCATCATGCATATGGCTTAAATCTATTTAAGAAGCTAAACCATGCACTGAATATAGTTACATTTATATTTATGTTATATTGGTGAAAGCATCAAAAATTTAAAGGATTTCAGCAATCTTAAGGCTTTACAGCTGATGCTGATGATTTTCTTCGTGGGTATAAATACCACGATGTTACAGCCACAGCCTGAGGCACAACAGTATTGGTGGTTGATCACCCAACACAAGTCACCTCCTGCCTGGTTCGCCAGGACTGTCAGCACTGCATTCCCTCCCAGACATCTGCCCAGAGATACTTTCTAGGGAAATGTGACTGCCTGAAATTTTGGCCAACTTTGGGCTTAAAATCAGCTGAGTTGAGCACTGGTAGAAGTATTTCATCACACATAGCTAGGTTTTGGGGAGCTGGGGACAAACTGTGTGGTTAGATTTGAGTATTTGGATGGAATAGTGTTTTCTTCATTAACTGTGCAGTTTCTGTGGTGTGAACCACAGCATCCTTTTTTTTGGGGGGTGGGGTGGGGAGAGAAGACCTTTCTTGCCTATAGTAGCACAGGCTGCAGGGAATATATACTAAATATAAACTGAAAGCTCTAGCACTACATGAGAAGCTTGAGACTATGAATATTTAACTTCTTTAACCCCTCCAATGAGTACAGTGCAAGTCTGTGAGGTTTAGCCTGGAGCAGAAGAAAAGCCAAGTGTCATAACTCTGATCTCTTCCAAACTCTTGGCACACCCACATGACACACTTGGCCCAGCGCCGTGTCCGCGGTCAGGCTTTCCCCATCCCACCCCCCCTCGTTCACTGTGAGGCCCTGTCCCTCCCCACACCAACCTCTGTCCCTCTTGGACAGGTAGTGCAGGGAATATGGGCTGTGGTTTTAAGCTCCAAAGGCAAGTTGTGACTCTTGGCTGGAGGTGGAATCGCTGACAGCGAGCGCTCGGAGGTTTTGGGATGGCAAGCCCAGTACATGCCTCCTGGAGAAGGAGCTGATGTGCTTTCCACTGGAAGCAGTTTAACCTGTTTGTTCTCATTTCACAAATGAGAAGCAGTAATGGGCATCTAACATGTGGTCCCTGCTGTGCAGCTGTTTTCAAACACCTGGCTGGCTGCTTAGCAGTTCACCCTGTTCTGTGATCTTCATTTTGCCTTAGGAGAAACTTTTTTTCTAGTGATAGGAGAACCTGGCACCTGTGGGTTCCAGCCATGCCCCTGTAATGCAGCCACCCCTCACTACAGAGACTTTGGGCTTGAAGGTCTCGCTCTGGCTGATCACACAGGCCTGCAAGTGGAGGAGAAGGCAGAAAAGGATTGTAATGTTCATGTGCTGCCCAACTGCTGGTTGGATTGACGGGTTTTATGGTGTTTGCACTCAGTTTCCAGGTGAAAATGCAGCTCAGGTTCTTTTTCATATCTTTTGTCTTTGTAAATACCAAAGCATAAAATTAGTTTTTATCATGTCCACAGTGAATGTGCTTTGGAAACTTTTTTTTTTATGGCTGTTCTTAATGCTGGAGAGGTAAGAAAAGCTGAAGATTAATATTTTGAAAGTAAGTTTTGGTCTTGGCAGTGGTTGCTGACTGGAAGAGGACAGATGCCTCTGAGCTAGCTGGCTGTTACTGAAGTATGAAGAAATAGCCTGTAGCCAGCAACTGAGCCAACATGGGATGTAGTGAGATGGGATTTCACATCTCACTACAAAATACTCAATAATTAATTTGCAGTGAGAATTTATCTGTTGTAATGGGAGTGTGTTACATAAGCTATGGAGGTTCTGATAACCTCACTATCAATCATTAAGCCAGACAAGGTGGTTAGAAATGTGCTCCAGTGACCAGGTAGATAAATGCTCATCACTACGTGCGTGTTCCTGTGAACTGTGGTGATTTCACACAAGCTCCAATACTGCCCTGCACAAATGCACTTTCTGGTTTGCTGAATTCTTTATTTATTTGTTTCTCTCAAGTTCATTATGGCAGCCTTGACCCTGAGCTGCAACCAGATTGCACTTAAGCACTTCAGCAAGCGAGACAGGAAGGTTGAAAAGGCTTTGCATGCCTGCTGCTCCCAGAAATGTGCATCTCCCAGGCATTTGCCAAGCCAAGTGCAGGTGCCAGTTCCTGGTTGCTCCTCGCTGCTGTGGATCAATGGAGTTGTTACTCAAGCTCTGTGTGTTTCACATCACTGTACGCTTCTTATTTCACACAGCTCCCGGTCAGAAGGAGGCTCAGAGCACGTTGTACCGTGACAGAACCTGTGATACACTGCCTGGTAATTTACAGACAGTTCCAGGAGTAGAGTCTGTGAAATAGTCTCACCTTCTTTACCTACTGGAAACTTTTAGAGAGTAAAAATATATTGCAAATTGGAGTAGTCACAGATAAGTTTGGATTGCTCTGGTCAAATAAATAAACAAAAATCAGATAAATTATTCTTAAAATTATTGCTCAGTCAATGGTAAACATACATTAGCAGTTTGCTACAACTAAATTTATATTACCTCTAGTTTATAAGCCTGTCTGGTACTGTCAGAGTAGGAGCTTAGAAACAGTCAGCAATATAGCTTGTAACTCTTACAGATACCAAAGATGAGGTGAAAGGTAAGCAACGTTCAAAGTAATTATCTTATTCCTAGACTGTATTCATTTATTGAGATTTATTATCTGTATCTGTCACCTGTGGAGAAGCCAAAGTGATAACTATCTAATAAGAGACATCAGTTTGTTCTGATAGAGTTATAACTTCATTTAGTGATGGATTTAATGACCCTGAAGGTAATAGAAAGAGAATTGGGATGTTATAATTAAAACACTGATAATGTGTACGAGCCATTTTATTTTATCTTCTTTCTGAGCATTGCTTATGTGATAAGGGATGCTTAATTTGTTTGCAGCTGCTTGGAATCAATCCTTTTTTCTTTTAAATATTCAGTAAATTTCACAAGCTAAATGCCTCTTCCTTATTGGAGTTTACGGGGCAAGTAAAGATGTGTGGCAAATGACAACAGGTCCCTCCCAAGGAAAGAGGAACGCTGGTCCCCAGGGAGGTGGCATTCCCAGCCAGACTGGTTTTGCCTAGAAATGGCATGGCACCTCTGTGGGTGAGAAGAGGAGCTGCCAGGAAACGCCGGGGGCTCAGAATCCCGGCGGTGCTCTCAGATGGGTGTAAGATGGTGCAGGGCTGAATGCAGCCTCGCTGCTCATTTCCCATTTCAGTATTGAGGAGGTTCAGTTCTCACCAGTCCTTAGGAATCTTTCACCAGGCATGTCCTCACCTTCCCATTCTTACAGCTTTCACCATGTACACTGAAATATAACATGGTGTTTCTGGACACTTAGTAGATCAACTGTTTTAACTGAGTTGAGAAATAGCAATAGCAGTCTAGGCCATGATATCCATATATGCTTCTCCCCTCCTCCCTTTCATTCTTTTGCTCTTCACTTCTGTTTTCCTAAAAGGAAAGATGAGGAATAATTCCCCCAAGTAGGATACAGATGGTTTGACCCAGAATAGACACAAACCAGGGGGACTCTCTGCCTAAATTAATCAATACTGTCACTTTCACACTGTGATTTTACTTGTGGAAAGAGAAGAAAAGGTCAGCACTTGTGTGCTCTGCACCTCTGAATATTTGAGGAATGATTTGATTTGGGGAGGACTACTCAACAGTCATAAATCCTTTAAAAAACCACACTCCTGCAGACTGTTGAAATCTGCTCCCAGATAAAACCATTAGGCTCACTGTACATCAGAGCACCTAGTGCTGACCTCTCATAAGGTGCCAGTCCCTGGAAGCTTCTGGAGCCTGTCTGGAGGCTGCTTCCAGACCTTCCAGCAGGTTTGCTGGTAAGGCTCTGTGGTTCCTGTAAGGAAGCGCATCGCTGTGCTGGCTCGGAAGCAAATGAAACTCCACTACGGACTTTCCAGACAAAACCACAGCTGTACTACTCATGTTGTATGTTGGCTGAAAGGAGGCATTACAGCTGACACTTTCCAGATGGGTCAGAGCCCTGAGTAGAGGAACAGACCAGAAATCAGTGTTGGGAGTGCTGGGAGGGTGGAAGCATGTCCCAGCAGGCAGGGCTGGAGCATTAAGGACAGACTCTGCCTTGCAGCGGTTTGGGTGTGTGTCTTCCTTTACCAAATGTTGGAAGTTAAACTTTGTAGGTTTTGGTTGTTTCTTTCAATCCTGTAATCTACAGACAGCTCAGAACATCTCTGTCATGCCTATTAACTTTTATGATTTTCATTTTCATGTTACATATTGCATCTTTTCCCTGCAGTCTGAAAAGCCCCTTTGACTCCGGACTGATAGACTCCTGTAACTGACGATGTAGTTGTTGCTTCTGGTGGTGAATTTGCTTTCTGGTAACAACAGAAATGCCTCTTCCTGCTTTGCTGACTTAAGGCAGATATTATGATTCTGACCAACAGAATTTGGGAATATGTTTTAAATGTCTACAATCCTCTTATTCCTTTTTAAATTGCCCCCTCCTTTTTTCCCTTGTCTTGCACTCCTTTCCTATTTATAGGACATACACAGAACCATCCACATTCCCAAGGTTTTCTGACTTCTTTTTCTTTTGAAAATGTGAAGGGAAACAGTGTGTCTAAGAATTCCAGTGCTAGATCAGACACAGTTGACTCTGAACACCTGTTCCCACCAGTTCCTGGTCCTGCCTGCACAAGGAAAGGTCTCTGGTGATGCTTCCCTGCTTTGTCTGTGGTGTGGTTTGACCTGCAGGCAGCTAAAACCACCACATGGCTGTTGGTGGGATGAGGGAAAGAATCAGGGAGGGGAGGAGGTAAAATCTGTGGGCTGGGATAAAGACAGTTTAATGGGATGGAAAAGGATGAGAATTGTAGCACTAAGAGAGTATGCAAAGCAAGTGACACACGGTGTGACCGCTCACCACCGCAGACCAGTGACACGCTGCTCTTTCCCAGGCTGTGGGCTAAAGCCCCAGCAGTTTCCCCACAGATCTGTACCCATGATGTCACACATGTGGAATATCTCTCTGGCCAGTGGGGTTGGCTGTCCTGGCCATGCCCCCTCCCAACTCCTTGTGCACCCCCAGCCTCCTCACTGGTGGGGCCGGGGGAGCAGCTGAGAGGTCCTTGGCTCGTGTAAACCTTGTCCGGCAACCAATATCCCAGTGTGATATCCAGGGTGTTCCCATCACAAACCCAACTACAGCTCTGTCCTAGCTGCTCTGTCCCAGCTGACAGCAGGACAGTCCTGTGGCCTTCAGAGAACTCCAGGGAAAGCTCAGATCTGCCATAGGCAGTGATTTGTATGTCAAATTCTGGTTTGTGTATCTCTGGCTTCCTGTAGCAAAACTTTGTGGAACTCTGTACTGGCAGGATGCCAGCGAATTCCAAAAGTTTTGTGTGTGTTAATGACTGAAGGTTCAAAACAGCAGCTAATTGCTAACTGTGTATAGTTTATATAGCCCCTTCTTTGAGTAGGTGCTGAATATTTGTTCCTTGTTTACCCTCCAGAACGGTTCTGAGCTCAGAAACCTCCCCAGCATTGTCCTCGGTTGCCGTGAGAGACAGATGAGTTTCTTTTTGGTTTCCCTCGGTCCTCTCTGATGCAAAGCAATCAGAGCTGTAGGTAATTAACAGTCCTGTAGGGCTACAGCTGTGAAAAAAATACACAAATTAGATTTAGCCCTGCAACAAAGAATCAATGATGTGCATGTCTTGAGAGGGGAACTGTGTGGCTTGTTCTTCAGTCCTAGCTGATCAGGGTGGAGTATTTTTAGGCCTGTGATTATTTATGTCTTTTAAAATCAGAATATTAAGAATGACTTTGTGTTTCTTCCTAGCATTAGCACTGTTCACTGAAAAGAGTGGTCATATTTCCACAGGGCCTCCTGTTTTAAGTGCTGTCTTTGCAATCACTCTGAAAACAGATGACACCTGTACCTGTGGAAATTCAGAGTGCATATGCACCACTTCAATATTTTTTCTTTAGTTCTTTGATATCTTTCTTCCTTCCTCTCTATCCCAGATATGCAAGTTCTGCCATTGAACGCCAAGGAAGCACATCCATGAGGAAGGTAATGATTTATAAATGTACTTTACAAACCCCAAACAACAAATTCCCCAACAGTTCAATTCATTGTCATATTTTTTAAAGATCTGTAAGTTATCACAAACCTTGATGCTTGCCTATATTACCAAACTCCTGAGCATAAAAAGCTAGGAATGATTTCCATGTGCAGAAAAGCAAGCTACCAGTTGAGTCTAGAACGTGTTCAAAGGTAAGCCCTGGTTTTGGGAGGAGGATCATGGATGTCTAGGCTGGAAGGGACCCCTGGGGCAATGGCTGTTTTAAAACCTCTTAAAATACTGAAGTAGTAAGGATGCTGTGATAGGGAGATACGGGATTAAGATTTCCAGAGATTTTTGTGGTTCAGCTTTGAAGGTTTCAAAGGAAAATATCTAGATATTATTTTGTTATTTAGTATTTTTCAAATATTCCATTAAAAAAAGACAAACAACAAAGCCTTCCTTTATGGATACTTGTTTCTTCACTCTGACTCAGCATTGTTTTCTGAGTCAGTGCTAAACAACTTGGCAAAGCTGCCGGATGTTGTACGTACAGAGTGAGGCCACAGACCCGTGACGGCAGCAGCAGACACAGGACTATATTTCCTGCAGTCCATGACACCCTGCAGTTGTGTTTGCTGATACCCCTGCCCTGCTGCTGCCTCCTCTGGAAATGACTGGGGCCTGTGGCTGCCCCCAGGATCCTGGCACGGTGAACACCTCCCGTCCCCGACCTGAGGAGTCAGCCCTGTGGTGGTGTGCACTGGATGCACACGTGGCTGTGCTCAGAACCTGGTGGTGGTTTTCAATGAAACTCTTGCAGCAGAGTCCATGTGCCCAGGCTGGGTTCCCTTCATCCCGACAGGTAACCCCATCTCTGGTCACCTTGGGTGTTTTCTAAACATAGCCTGACTCTGCATTTGCTGATTCCATAGCAGAGTTCCTACCCCTACAGTGGGATTACTTTGAGGTCTCATCAATTCAACTTCATGTAGCACAGATTCAGTTCTGCCACTTTTTTTCCTCCTCCTCCTCCACAGTGTGCTGCTTGTTGGGGTGGGGACCCATGTGTGTTGGGTTGTGGCTTTGAGATGAGAACTTAATGCTGACAACCACAGCCTGTTCTCACATCATCTCTGTTTCCCATAGCAACTCTGAGTCATTTTGGAGCTTCAAGTTCTGACTGTTTTCTTAGTGCTTACCATAAAGTAATTATATAGTAGTTCTTTTATCTCTCAGAATAGGAACTTGAATTTTGTAAGTTAGCAGCGCTAATTAAGTACCAATCCCCAAGGTATTGCAAACCTTTCACTTTCTCTAGGTGTCTTGCTTTGAATACACTCTGTGTGTGCATAGACAAAGCATAGTAAGACTAATTAACTTCTGGTTTTAGAAGAGCTGATATTTTCAGCTCTCCTGATTTGTTGTGCTTCTATTTTGATTATTTATATAACTCTTCTGTTGAATGATGCATACCAGTTTCTGGTGAGTGTCCTAATGTGTATATCCTCCAGTTGTTCCATTTTTCTTTCAGTTCTTTAAACCTACGTATGGAAACTGTAACTTAATTATTGGGGTTTATTTTTTATTTCACTAATTTTTAGCCTACATCTTGGACAAAACTGTTGATTCTTTCTCAGAAGCAGATACTTGCTGTGTCCTAATGTGTTTTATACAGAAGAACACTGTGCAGATCATTTCAGCCAGTCACCACAGAACTCCAATCTGCACCAGTGCTGCTGGTGTGGGTTACAATACATCAGTTTGATAAACTGAAGTTGCTGTGCATCTTTAATACTTGCCCACAGACTTACTTTTTTGTTATAACTTTCCTTCACTGCCTTCTCTGTTCCCTGTTGCATGACAGCATTAATCTGCTTCTTCTCTAGTGCTTGAACAAAGAGAGAGATTTGCAGCTGTCATGTAAATGGAGGCTGCGTACTGTCTTCCCGTGACACGAGGCATGTTCTGTTAGAGAGCTTGTGACCTGTGGGAATGACACTGGTTGTGTGAAGCATTCCTACACTGGGACTGCCTGGGAGAGGAGTGGAGATGAGCAGAGCACGGAGAGCTGCTCTTCTCTGAGCCAGCATGCTCAGGGACTGATGATTTCTGCTCGACACCAGACAGTGTTCACGCTGTTTGGTGCTGTAAGCTGGCCAAGCAGCAGAGGGGCTACAAACAGGTCTGAGCATACACAAAACAGCTCCCTCCTGCCCCACTTCTATTTACAATACAGCTCTCCCTCTCCGGCAGTTGGAGTCCAGTTTTGAGCTGTCGCCTTTTTGTGGTGTTTAAGCTGTAAACCTTTGTTATCCTAAATATTCACTGAAGTATTTATTTTGATTTAGTGNCTGATTTCTGCTCGGCACTAGACAGTGTTCATGCTTTAGCAGTGTTCATATTTAGCTGTAAACCTTTGTAAACAAAGGTTTACAGCTAAATATTCATTGAAGTATTTATTTTGATTTAGTGACCATCCCCAGTTATTTGAAATTGTAATATTGTGACACTTCAACACTAACAGCTGTGGTACAACACAAAATGGTCCTCAAATAAGGCCTTTGGTAACACGTGTTTGCATTGTGACTCATGGGGAGGAGCTGTGACAGAGCAGGGCAGTGATCAGGTCTCTGGGAGCGAGTGACTGTCCATAGCCATACCACAGGTATGGGACATGGGAGTGTCCCTGCCCATCCTCCTGGCCTCTCCTCAGCCCAGGGTTGCCTGCAGACAGGGAAAGATCAAGAAAATTCTCCGGCCTGTGTTGGCCCTTGCCGGGTCTGTGGGTTGTCACATTGCCCTGTAACTTCTCCCCTAGCGTTTACATGCTTGAGGGAAATCCTTGCTAGCTTTTGAGCAGTAGCCCTGGTTTTGTAATTTTTAAATAATGGGTTGCTTCTAGATTTTTCTTAAGAATCTGTAGAATTTTTTTAATGCAACCACAAAATAATCTATTTGTTTTTTCTCTTCAGAGTTATTCTGTGAACCTACCAACCTGCCCTGTGGTTAGAAACAAATAACTTGATTTTTAACCTGTCTTTGAACATGTAGTTTACACATCAACTATATCATGTTTGTGGTGGATTTTTCTTTTTGAGTGAATATTTCTTATCTCATACACTTACAACAAACTTCAAGTGTCGTTCCTTTTATCAGGTCATTATATCCTTTGTTTTCAAACTGCTGCAGAGCCATTCAGGCAAAGAATGCTTAATGATTTGATCACAATTGTAATTAGTAACTGAAAAAAGGGACATCAATTTGCAGCTTTAGCACTGTGTTGTTTCCTTTATGATGTTTATAACAGTAGTAAGAAAATTACAAGAAGGCGATCCTGTGGTAACTCACCGAAGATAACCACGGAGGTGGTAGTGAATGCCAGCTCTTCCATTGTTACTACTATTTACCTGTATTGGATTTTCATAATATTCTTTTTTTTTCCTTACAGTCATTCCATTACGCTTCCCTCAGGGTAAAAAGCAGAAAATGGTCAAAAGGTAACTTATTTGAGCTAATGTTTTGAAACTAGAAAATGAGATTTCTTCTCTGATAATAAGTGATCTAGATTAAATGCCAAAGTTTGACTTAACTCAAATATTTCCAAATTTAATAGTAAACACCAAATTAAAATACTAAATAAACTGGTTTTAAGGTATATTATTGCTAGAATCAGTGGCAAAATTTCCTCTGACTCAGTGGAGGAAAGGTAATATCTGTACATTCTGCTATTTCCGTCTGCTCTGTCTCTTTATCTGTTCATGCCTTGATTTGGCTGGAAGGGTTTTGAATTGAATCATCACTAAAAATTAGGGGTGAGCTTCTATTAAGAAGAAAAGTTGTTTCACTCTTTCATTGCCTGAGATGTCTCACACTTTTGTGTTCTCAGGAAGCTCTCTAACGAGTGGGAGCAGGAGAAGGATTTCCTGCAAGGACTTGGGGCACGGAGACTGTGAGGGCTGGCTATGGAAGAAAAAGGATGCCAAAGGCTACTTCACCCAGAAATGGAAAAAGTACTGGTTTATTCTGAAGGATTCATCCTTGTACTGGTATACAAATCAGAATGTAAGTAATCTCCCTGGAAGAAGCTAAAATTGAACCTTAAGCTCTATACTTCTTTTGAATAAAGTCAACTTTTGCTACGTGGTAGGACATGTTTGTGAACCCCACTTTGATCACTAGGTCTGGGTTGCTCTAGATGGAGACATTTCAAATGCAGTTATTTTTAAAGTCTCCAAAGTCCATATCCAAGCTTAAGAAAATAGCAGGTGTTCATGGCTAAAGAAATCACTCCACCAGTGCTTAATGCTTTTCCACAGGTAGTATTTATCTGAGCTAACACAGTGTTCACACACTTGGATCTCCTTAGTATCAGCTGTGTGAGAAGATGCACACAGTGCAACCATTCGTGGCAGTTAGGCATGATGGGAAGCAGATGGGAAAATATGATTTTTTAGATCTCTTTATCTGTAAGTTGTTCTTGTATAGATGTTACTCTTGCTTTTTGCTGAACCAGGCTGGAGTTTCCAGTTTCTCATGTGTAAAATGCTGTTCTTGGCAAAATTGTATTGAAAGCCACTGGGCCTACACTTGTGCAATCTGCAAACATGTAGGAAAAATAATGGAGGGGAGAAACCAGAAATCTTTAGGCTGCTCTTCTTCCATTTGTATACTTGGAGTCTCAATGCCTGATCCAAACTGTGTACAGCCTGCTTTGATTATCACAGAATCATATGATAATCAAAGCAGGCTGTACATTACTGATTGTATTACTGTAGCATTACTGATGTTTTAGTCCATATTTCCCATTTTCNGTTCTTCCATTTGTATACATGGAGCCTCAGTGCCTGATCTAAGCTGTGTACAGCCTGCTTTGATTACTGATTTTTTAGTCCATATTTCCCATTTTCTTCAAGAGGACAATCTCACTAGCATCAGTATCTGCCATTTTAGTATTTTCTTGCCAGCATAAACTGGTATCATTGCAGGCTGTGGATGAGAAAGACCTTTAGGTTTTGCATTGTACAGTTTGTTTGATATTGTTGCATGCAAGGTGGTGGTTGTGTGTCCCACTGATTTCCACAGAATCACAGAATGTCAGGGGTTGGAAGGGACTGTTACCAGCATTGTGTGGTGGAGTAAATACATTTTTTAAAAATAAAAATATAAGGGGAAAATATGTTCAGTATGTTGATTGATTGGATGGTTGTTCTTAGTATAAAACCTGAATGGTTACTGCTCATTTCTCTCTTCTTTAACTAATTTCTCCTTCACCATCACTTTTTCTTCTCTTCTGATAGGATGAAAAAGCAGAAGGATTCATTAGTTTGCCCGAGTTCAGGATAGATCGAGCGATCGAGTGCAGACGAAAACAGTAAGTAACCTGTCAACTCCAGTTACAAGTTCAAGGACAGCTCTTGCAAGTGTGTTATGTGCAGTACTGGAAATCTGAGGAGTCCAAAGAAGGAAGTTCCACAGAAAAACTTTGCAATCTGTAAATAATACATATTATTACAGAGCCACTTAAGTGTTAGTGTTACTCTTTATTATAATGAAATGCAAATTCCATGCACTGGCTTACAAAGGATTGGCTAACTCTTTAGCTGGCTTTCCAGATAGCTGTGTTACAGTAGTTGAATAAGTGAAGCAAAAAGCAATGAGCCAACATTAGTGAAGAGACAAAACTTTCTTAGGTTCAGTGTGGTTGTCTTGATAACAATCAAGTGTCAAGAAACAATCCCTACAGGAAATTCTTTTAAAAACATCAAAGCAATAGTGAATATAATCTTAATTCCCTCCTTTATGGAGGAAGCTTACTTACCTGATATTGGCTTGTTCTCAACTGCTAAAATATTTAGCTTTCCCATTCATAACTAACCTGATTTCTGATGACTAAGTGCAGTTTTGGTCTGAGGAATACTATTTCTACAACCATGAACACATGTACAATAAAAATACTGAAGATAGGGATTACAATAGGACTGCTCATCAGAAAATCAAACCTCTTCAATTGCTTGTTCTTGTCTGAAGGTATTATTACTGAGAAATAGAAGTCGGAACAATTTATGCTTCTATTACTCCTCTCAGATGAGGTATTGCTGTAGAAATTAAACATGAACTGAGCACTATAAATTCCTCTGAGGAATGAGTAGATATTAATAATGATATTGAACAAAAATACAGGAAAAATAATACCCTTTTGTTAGAATATAAAACACTTCAGTGAATTAACCAAGATCAAACAGAAGGTCATTGTGCACAGCTAGAAATAGCTTCCAGAGCTTTGCTCTAAGCATTTGAACATTGTTTCCTCAGAACATTTCTTAGAGAACAATTTCTGTAGGGTATATGCACTGGAAAAAGTCTGATTAACTGAAACCTTGCACACTCCTGAAAACTGCCTACCTCCAGGCTTCGAATCCCTTCAGAAAGTGGTAAAAGTCTAATGAAGGCACTAATAGTACTCCCTTTGTTCGCTGAGCTGAGTTTCCCTTTGATTTCTTCCTCGGTGCACTACCATTTAAACGTTGTGATGTGGTAAAACCAACACCTCACACTTGCTGCTGTTCTACTTGCCCCTCTGAACAGTGCAGAGCAGGCAAACCCGGTGTGAGGCTCGCTTAGTCTCCGTCCATCCATCACATGTGACGGGAGGGCGCTGCCGTGCTCCAGCCAGCCCCAAGCCTCTGCAGCTCGGCTGGTGCAGCGCTTTGCTGTCGCCCTGTGAGGGTTCCCAGTTTCCACGAAAAGCTCGGGGTTCTGCTGAGCCGAGGGTTTGATTCTTCCAAGTTCCTTTCACAAATAAAATCAGGGCAATGATGACTTTGACCAAGCAAACACTTCCTTGTTCCCCCTGCCAGACTAGGGGGGATCACTTCAGTTAGGATTTTCTTGCCTTCTTGACAGAGAGCTGGTGCAAGACAGATTTTACGGGATCAGTTTTTGCTTCTTTCCACTTCATCTTCATTTAATGGGAGATTTTAGTACGTGCTGGCATGGAACCTAACATTTATTGCAAGCTTGAAAGTTGAAAATTTAAATCTGGTGTCAGGCTGTGTTCTTACTCACTTCTGTGTGATTGACTCCGTTTTAACATGAATACAAATGCTAGTAAAGCGGTTATGTGGACAGGGAAGAAACCTGGTTTGTTCTTTTCTTTTTCTATTTTGGTAGGTTCATTTGTTCTAAAATTAAAATTGCCTGAAAAGAATGTTTGTTATTTTAGTGCCTAAAGAATTCCAGTTAAAATCACAGCATGAGTTTTCCTTCAGCTCTCTCAAAAACAAGGCTAAGAACACTTTGGGAGTCAGTTTGGATTTCTCCTCAAACTTCTGTTCTCTTCAGAGCCATCTCTGTTAAATGCTCAAACCTTACTGAACAAAACCACTTGCAGACTTACTACAGAAATGAATAGGCTTGTCTTTTCCAGTGTTTCATCAGATGGACAATGCTGTTACATGAAGCAACTGCTGCTGCTGTCTGTAGTATGAACTGAAGGAAGTAGTCCCAGGAAAGCCTTCATAGGGTGTATAGCAAGTGAATGCATTAATCTGTAGGGTCTGATGATTTGCCTCACTAATGCATTTAATGAAGGTACCCTGATTATTATCCAAATCATGGCATTATCGCAGCCTGGTTTAGCTCTCCAGGCTATATTTGGATGTAGAATGACCTTGTCCCTGTGAGAGCAGTTTTCTCACATTGAAGCTGAAAAGCTTTCCACTGCTTTTAGGTAACACCTGCATCTTCATGATTAAAAATGATCAGACTGTACTAGATTGAAATCTTAGTAGTTATTTTTTGTGATGTGGTATGACAGGAATATAACCTTATTTTCAAAGATATTGATTGTTAAATTTCCTCATGCTGAAATTGATTCACAAGACTAAAGATTAATGAAACGACATATATAGTTAATCACTGTTGTCTAGTGCTTTGCTGAAGTTTAAAAAAATCCCCACCTACTGTAAATAAATGCATATTTAGATCTTAAATTTATGAGCACATACACCATACTGTTGGCCCTACACACTGAAACTAAGGAGTCAGAATTCTGTATAAAATGCTATGGATATAGTATAGATAGACATGAAGTTACAACTTAAAGGTTGCTACAGTTTCAGTGAATTTAATTACTACTTCTGAAATATGGTGGTCGTGGTTGACAGCAGCCAAACTCGAGGTCCAGCTGGCCCCCACAGGAAGGAAGGCTCCCAGTTCCCAGGCTGCACTGACTGGAGCAATGATTCCCCTTTTGCTTGGTACCCATTACAGCACAGCTAGCTTACTGCTTCCAGTTCTGGGCCCTCCAAACCAGGCCAAAGGTAAAAATACAGGTATCATTTTTTGTGTTATCTGTATCTCTCTATACATCTAGAATTATTTTCCTGGAGACTTTTCTGCGGTTTTTAATACTGCTGCATTCAAATGCTTCTCTAATAATCATCTTTGTGACGCTTCTGGGAGATGAATATGGATTTATTGTCACATTTTGCAGCTCAGAAACAGAACTGCAAAATGTTGACAGCAAAAGCTTCCACAGAGCTGAGATCTCCATTTCACAGCAACAAGGACCCACTTTCTTCAGAGTGTGTAGATACAGAACAGTACAATATATTATCCCAGCTCCAAGTGCTCACCATGTCAGTAAACTGGCAGAGTCAGGCAAAAGGATAACAGGGATTGTTCCTGTAGGAACCAACCCAGTCTGTCTGCTCTGGGTTACCAACACAGGACTACTCCTTTGCATAAGCAGGAAGACCTGCAGTATTTAGCTCATTTATCCTTGAAAAAATCCTTGCACTTTCTGCATTTGATGACACTTCACAGATTCTCTAACAAAGGAGTCCCACAGAGTAGCCATGGCTGTTGTGTAATCGTAATCCTGATCACCTCTCTAGCCAGTCCACTCTGTAATGCAGCTGAGATACAGTTCCTGGCACAATGTAATGCTCAAACACACAATCATACATTTTATGTATGTATGTGGAGCCAAATTTAAGTTCTGTTTATTGCACTAACTCTGGCATATTCTAACTTTTAGATATGACTCTTGGAAACCCTAAAATTTTAATGTTTTTATGTATGTGAATTTCCTCTCTAGGAAAATAATCCTATTTACAAGCTGAAATTCAATCATGTGATATTCTAACAGGATTAATCAAGAGGATTAGAATCTTTAGATCCACCACGTAATCCTCTCCAATTCTGGCCGATACTTTAAATCTCAGAACTGGAAAGACGGTTGGGCAAATGGAAGATGGAGATGTTGCACAGAGCTCAGACCAACAGAAAATCCATAAAGACATATGCAAAACTATTTCACATTTCTTATTTACAGACAGATACCATATGTTTTGCTAAAGCAGTTGGAGTTCTTGGCAGTCAGCTGGCATAATGGGGGTAAAAAGTTCCACATTAAGAAGTAGGAGACTAAGAATGATAAGAATATTTGATGATACAATCATACTAATGAGGTAAAAAAATTCATAAAATGTTATCAGAGTATAGTTACAGCTCTGTTTATATAATGATCAAGATCTGAACGTTCAGGAGGTATAATTAGCAAGTTTGCGCCATCTAGTGGGCACCAGAAAAGTTTCCTCCCTATTCGGGATTTCCCGTGTCTGTTTTCACTTCCAAAACACAAGTAGCTCAAGGGATGAGGATCTGCAGTTGAGGTCGTCAACGACCAGATGCCAGAACAATGCTTAAATACCCCCCAAGTCTCTTTTCTGGAATGTGTTATGATGTTTTATGATTGTGAATTTGCTCTTAGCATAGCTCTAATTTCACAGAAAAGGAAACCACATAAATAATCTGCTGATATCATGTTTGTCTCTAGAACTTGTGTCAGGAAAGCCTCTTACTGTACACATTTCTCTTATATATCTAAAATCAGCATCCTTCAATGAAGCTTTTTCAGCTTTCAATGTCTCTGAAAACTGGAATAAATCACAGTAATTAATAAACCAGTCATTTGCATTTGAGCTATTAATAGTAGGAACACAGGTTTTTCATAATGCCACGTGTAATGATTCCTAATCTGATTCTTACATCTGGTAATTACCATATAAATGTCAGTATTTTAACGTAAATGTTATGAATGATAGCAGGGGCTTTTAACATTTGACAGCTAATAAAAATAATAGACTTTAATGCTCCAAGTTTGTGGTTTCCTTGATAGCAATACTTAATTAAATTCACACAAAAATTTTGTAAGAGAGATATGACTCTTGTTCTTAGCAGTTCTCAAATAACTGCTCATCTGAGGGAGAGCTTAGGGGTTATACTGTATACAAGCATTAATAGCTTTTTTCTCTGATTTATACCCACCCATGCTCTAAGATCTTGAGCTTGATTATCATCTCCTGCATATAGTCCAAGCACAGAAACGTAGTGCTGTCTGTATGAATCCAGCCTAAGGTGAGGAGCCAACCGGGTCTCCCGGGGTTAGTCAGCTAGAGGAGAGCTGCACCGCACCGCCACGGGGGTGGTGAAGGGGCCGATGTCTGAGGTGAGAGGAGGAGTATGGGCGATGCACGGCGCCGGCTCAGTCTCGCAGCTGCGTTTTTTCCCACCTCTCCAGCCCCTGAGGTTAGTGTAGCTGAACACACAGAATACTGCACTGCTAACACTGTGCTAGTCACACAGTAAACAGGTACAGGCTTTTGCAGTTAGGTTAAACTTGTGATATTTTGAACTATTTAGATAATTTCTATTTTAACTTGTGCCTTTCAAAGAACTTCAGTCTATGAATTAATTTTGCGTATTTTAAACGACCAAAGGAGGGTGGGGGGGAGGAATGACACCCAAATAACTACAACTTCTTGAATCAGAAGCTGTCTGTGAGAACAAACTGTGCCATAAAGAAAAATAGTGAGATAGAATTGACTGTAATGTAAAAAAACACAGGGTCTAAGTTTCAGTATTAGCCTTGCAAGTGTAGATGCAAGCAGAGCAGTAGGAATCCATCTCGAACTTTACCCAGCAGCAGATTCAGACTGAAGATTCAAAATACCAATGAAATCTGTAAGATTTCAGAGAACTGCAGAGCACGTCAGTCTCACATAATTGTAGACAAACTGTTTGCAAGAAAAGGTACTTTTTATTTGTTGTGTTTATTTTATAGTGCCTTCAAAGCATGCCACCCCAAAATAAAGAGCTTCTACTTTGCAACAGACTGCCTTGAAGAAATGAACAGGTAAGTTATGTTTTCTTCCTCACAGGACTCCAATAACTGAAAATATTATTTCACCTCACATAGAGATCTACTCTTGGAGCATGCTGTAAAGCTGATTGACAGTGTTCTCAGGACAGTCCACTCAGATTTTAGCATGTGCAGCATTCACTGTGTGACTCGATATACATTTGCTGAAATTTTCTGTCGTGCCACATGGCACAGCTCAGCAAAGGTGTGCAAGGAATGATAGTTGTGCTGCTCTCATCTGTGCTCCTTATCATTTTTGTTTGTTAATGTGTATACAGTTTATCACACTTGTAATTTTTTGTTGATCCAGACTACAAAGATTAATGTGGGATAATAATTTCTCATATATAAAAGTAATTAATACAGACCAAATCTTGTACTTAACACCATACTCACATGATGGGATAAGATAGTTTTAAGTTGGCTATGCTGATAATCCACAGTTATGTGGCATGACCTAAAGACAGAGAAAAGCAATTTGAAGCTATTGGGGTTTTTTACAGGAATACAATTAAACTAATGAGATGCATTTATTTTTCGTGTCAGAATTTTTTAATAAATAACTCCCACAACAACAACAAACCCAGTAGTCATTAATTTAATTCATTGTATCCCTGTCCTAACAAGGAGCAGAGACTGGCAAAGTTCAACTGTTGGCACAGCTGTGTTTTTAAGTGTCCTTGGATGTGCTGGGAGGGCATTTGAAATGATTGGATGAGCCCCTGAACAACCTGATCCAACAATAAAGTTGGCCCTGCTGTGGGTGGGGTGTGGGAACAGATGACCTCCTGAGATCCCTTCTAACCTAAATTACTCCCTGCTTCTCTCCTGTGATTCAGTGATGAAGGCAGAGGCTAGATAAAGGTGGGGAGGTGGCTCTGATCCTCAAAGGCAGAGTCAAATGTTCTGCCTCCTCCTGTTACTTTGGGAATTTGTTTTGTCCCAGCTGAGGTAAAAGGCACAGGACAATGTTACCTCACTTCGAAGTTTCAAATCTCTCCTGGCACTGACTGCTAAAACTTTGAGATTTAGTGAGTTCATTCTGCTTGCAGACTTAGACACGAGTACCCCAGGATACAGCTGGACACTCTTCTTTGGAATACTAATGACTACAAAATATTTTAAAATTGAACATTTATATTCTGTGGCTTACATTGTCCTTGAAGAAGCAGTGTATTCATGTATAAGACTGGATGTATTGAAACATTTTAGGCCAGTTCATCATCCATTGATGATGATGATGAGGTTCACTTCTCTGGAGCCTCTCACTGTGGCTAGCTGTCATTTTTAGGCTATAAATTTGCTAAAGGATATTTTTTGCAATGTTAATAATGTTCCATGGTTCAATTTCATCACACAGTTGAGATTTGTTTGGTCCAACACTGACATGAGGATCTTTTACTATATTGAACCATGCCTGGTTTCTCCCTGGATTTTAGCTACTTCGATAGCTATGATTTGTTGAGGTGCCATTGATCATTTCTTTCTATTATACCATAAAAAGTTCTGACTCAAGGAAAACCAGGAAGTCTTGACATACATTCAATAAACTGCTCTTACAATATTCATTGATTTTTCTCTGCTGGGGAGCCAACGAAGCTGTCTTTGTGACAGTTTGCAGCCTGAATGAGAGGAACAGTTGGAAAGGTGCCAGGATGCATTTTCAGATCTTTTCATTTCATTTTTCATGTTGGGATGGGATTTGAGAGCCTTCCTCCTCACTTTTTGGGTCTGCTTCCCAAGAGAAAAGCCAAAGGGTCACCTTCCTCTTGAAGTATTTTTTGCAGTATATTTCTTTCAGAAATAATGTTCCTGTAGCAGGACTGTGATTCACTCCCCAGCCCAAATGATGGAATACTATGTGCCCACTCTAAAACCCCTGGGCAGCCCCTGCAGCCTTGACTTGCTTCCTGGAACTCCTTCTCCCAGGGAGTCTGTGTGAAATGCAAAACGAGTAAGCAAGATTCACAGGTGAAAAATGGACTTAAAATACTAATCTCACAAATCTCTCTTCCCAGAAAATTGCTAACCATGCAACCTGTGGAAATGGGGCAAATACTCTGCATGGTATCTCCCTTTCCTGCTGTCACCACAGAATTGCACTGGTTTTTCTCTGCTGACAGAAGGGTAGATCTTTCACTCTGAAAAGTAAAGGAGTAGGGAGGAACATGGCATTTCTTTGTTCACAGTGTGGGGAACGTATACCCTTTCCAACTGCATTTACCACCAGCTTTTGCTTAACAGCTGCTTTTACCATCTCTTAATTCAGACCCACTGTTTAGTAATGTTTTTCCACTCCAGAATATTTTTGTCTGCCTTTCATACTGTTGAAGGAAGTGTCTACCAATGGGAAGTAATTGATTTGTATGTAGCAGATACAGTTACTCGGTTGCATCTGCATTTTGCCCGCTGTGCTGCACGGTGCGGACAGACTTCCGTTTGCAGAATTGATGCTCCTGCTGTTTTTTCAGGTCTTACATGAGCATAGTTGTGTTCTTAGAAATGGATTAATAATGAAATTGATGAGCTCATCTTTTGCTTGCCACAGGCACAGGGCACTCCAAGCGTGCTAAGGGCCTTATTTCCCAGAAGTACTCCATCTTTTACCATACCACGCGTAACCCGTTTGTGGCTTTAATACTCCTAAGAAAATTAGAATTTAATTTAATATTCAGGTTTTTTACAGCATCTACTTTATTTAAAACTTTCTTGTGATTGAAGTATGCAGTGCTGTGCATTTACAATGTCCTCATGGGCTCCAAATATTAAATTTAAAGAAGTTCCTATTTTAGGCTGAATAATGTGATCGCAATTGATTTGAATAACTGGGTTAACTTTGCAACTTTAATAACTCACATAAATCTTTTTGCATTCATTCAAAAAATATAACAAATATCTGCTTCCCACTGGAACAGAGTGATGACTGGTTTTGTAGGGGTCACTTCCAATGTTTTCCAAGTAAAGACCTGAAAGATTCAAATACAGTCATTCCTATTAAAAAAAAGAAGTTTGAAAATTGAATTATTCTGGATTAAATCTCTGTGGATTCTAAGCAAATTTGAGGATGCATATCCCCTCTATTTATTTTGAATATAACAAAGCGAGTTACTAGAAATTTTCTCTAAGCCATCCAGTTTACTGCTGAAATTCATTCAGCTTTCTGCCTTAAATTTTGGTCGTGTTGGTCTCCTGGACAGGTACCGGCCTACTCAGATGGTGGGCCAGCATTAATGACTCTTTTCCAGTTTTAATTTTCTTTCCAACTTCACTTATTAATAAGTTAGCACCTAGGGAAAGAGATTGGTATCTACAAATTTCAGACATTGCCCCTCTTAAACAAGAGTTCCTGGAGAAGTGAGCAGGAGAATAACCATGTGGATCTCTATGTCCTAATCTAACAGCTCTTTAAGAAGTAGAGCCGAGTAAGCTATTACAGGGCTCTTACACACTTACCCACTGAAAGGAGATAATTCTGCAGAACCTGAAAGGTACTTTTGAAATAGAAATCCCTGAAACGGAGCTTCCCAAAGGTGTTGTAAGTAAACAAACAGCCAGTTTTCCCCTTCTTCCTTTATGTTCCTATAAACTTGTTTCAAATCCAGGAAAAATAGTCTGTGCCCGAGGCCACTTCAGCTCTCTAATTTATTGTTCTCACATAAAAGCTCATAAGTTGCAGCACAAGTAAAACAATTTTCTGATCAGGATTAGCTCCAGGCCTGGGAGACTGGATGAAACCACGCGTAGGAGTGAACTGTGCAATAGTAAAGCTGTAGTCTGGGGAAAATACTACACCAGGAACCACTAATACGGAGCTGTAATCTTCAAAATCTTCTTTTTGTCACCTAGTCCCCCAACTCCTCTATTCTACAGCTTGTAAATAACTTGCCATGACTTTAGAACTACCATTTCCCCCTTAATACAGTTTGAGAACCACCAGCTTATGGCATCCCACTACAGGAGTTCAAAGGAGTTTGCAATGTACAACTGTAATTATCTGATATGCAATCCACATTAGCATTCGGCTGTCAATTCATCCCTAGTGCACAGGAGTGAGGATTTGCATCGCCTCTGTACTAGGCTAAATTACAAAATTAACTTAATCAGATTCTGCTGTAAATAATACTATTGTGAATTGGTACAGTTCTTCTGGGAGTCAAAGAGCTCATGTGCACTGCATGCAGCAGAGCCTGTGCTTAGAGGGCTGCACCCCTCAGTACGTGTGTTAAACACACTGTGGTGTTACACCACAGATATAACTGCAGAATCTGGAAATAAGCAATGTCTGTAAGTACATAAGTTGGGCATTTAACAGTATTGTTGGCCTATTTGATCTGATTGCTTTAAGACTATGTGGAATTACATAATTTCACAATAAATTACTTCATCTCTTAAAAAATCCTCCCCTGAAGCCCAAACACACAACCCCTGTTCAGGTCATACTAAGCTTGGGTCTATTGCTTGTAAAGAATGTTTCACTTCCCCAAAATTTCTCTTTGGCAAATCACAGGTGAAAGCTAGAGTAAAAGCTTGAGTAACTGAATAAAATCCCAGCGTGGAGAAAAGGTTAGGATATGCTGGGTTCCCTTGTACAGCTTTCCATCCCTTACCTGCACTTCCATAAGAATGGTAGAATGATTACTATGCAGTTGCACAGGTGGGAGCATACACACTGTATGGTGTAAGATGGTAAAGGAAGTGGTGGATGCATGCAGCAGCTACTGCTTGCCTTGCAATTATTCAGAGTAAAATGGTCAATCCAATAGGACAAAGTTACAGTAGGTGAAATCTAGTAGCTGAATTTGACTAAAAAAGAAAGTGTATTATTATCCTCTTAAAGACTCCTTATGTATCAACCTGAGCCTCCAAACCTGACAGAACAATAACTATTCCTTTTTGATTTGCCAAAGCAATGATAGTGTTCCCACAAATGTGTTTGGAAATGTGTTTGAGAATTGTCAAGAGAAACTCCAGTTGAGTGGGTTTTTGTGACAGGTTTGGTTAGATCTCTTTAGGGCTTATTATTGGGTTTATCTGAGGTTATAGTGTCTCAGAGTTACTGTGTGCATACTCCCTGTGATAAACCCTGGAGCCAGGCCACACATTTATACAGTAGAATATACAGATACTATTTCACTTATTACCAGGATGGCCATTTATTTGCTACAGAAAGTGACCTTTTTGTCTATAAAAACACAGGAGGAAAACAAACAAACCAACCACAAAACCAGACTTCTGACTACAAAGGCATGGCTGTGTGTTTGGATGACAGGGTGAAGTTACAAAAAAAAAAAAAAATTAAAAATATTCCAACTGAGTCCATGAATTAGATAGATGCTCCTGCAAAGAGGGCATAATTGCCATGGTTCACTTGTCAAGTCATAAGCTGTCTGGGGCTTTTCTCATATTTTTCCAGCCTGACAAATCTAAGAAGACAATGCATGAAACAAGATCAACAGAGTCATGCCAGATTATCGAATCAGAGAGTACACAGTTTATCCCATGAATGATTTTACTTAACAAATTCCAGCAACTGTGACAAAATAGCAGAAATAGCAGGTGTGGAGTGTTGATACATTTGGAGAGGTGAGCTCATTGAGACTCTGCTCAGCACTATACTTCACTGTGAGACATTTTGGGGCTTCTTTTGTGTTAAGAAAAATAAAGGCATCATTTTAGCCATAGTTCTTACAGGAATCTTTACTCTGTTAAGTGAATATATTACCTATGCAACCTGAGGAAACAGTGAAAATAATGTACCTTAGAAACTAAACCAGGAAACATATTGATTTTTATTTTTTTTTTAGGTGTCCATTAAGGAAGGCTGGTAAGAAAGAAGCTAGCATAACAAGTACAGAATCAATTTCAAAATCTAACTCTGTAAAATACTTTATACTGAATTGTGGAATGCAATTTTCCCACTGATGTAAAAAAAAAAAAGTATAGCATAAAGTTTTTACTCAGCAATTAAATATAAATTGCACTGAATAAATTCTGTATTAAAAAGATGGTTCAAGAAAATCAATATTTTAATAGACTGAAAGATAATTTAAGTAAAGTTTAACTTCTGTTTCCATTCTGTTTTTTCTTTTAAACCAAATAATTTCAGGAGTAGGTGCAATTCCAAAAGAAAAGAGATATTTTTGTTTTGAAATATTTGTAATTCACAGAAAGATGCAAGAAATATAAGTAATATGTAACTGATTATTTATTCCATCCTTTAATACCTTGATATTTCATTGGTTTCATTTTTAAGAGAACATTTAACAGAAAGAAAAAGCAAAGTGGTAGGATCTTTCTTGAATCTATACCTTTTGGGGATATAACCATTTATTTACTTTTTCACCCAAATGTAACAATTTCTTCTATATACCAGCCATATTTTATATGCAAAAAGTGTATTCAGTGTTGAGGATATTACCAAATAAAACTTCTCTGAACTACAGAAATGCCACTTCCTGGCCTTTTCTCCATGGGCTTGTGGAATGGCTTTAACTATAACCCGGAAAATAACAGCCCTGCAACTAATTTTTTAAAAATTTCTTTTTAAGTGGTTACCCTCTTGCCTTTGGTTTTTGTTCTCCTCCACAAAAAGTACTAGTTTGCTCAAATGTATTATAACTGAGATTGTCTGAGTTGTCATCTGGTGAGATTTTACTCTGGGCTGACGAAGGGAATAGCCCTTTGTCACAGGTGGCTGAGGTGTGGTGCCAGTATGAAATGCTGCCTTCAGCCCCAAACCTCCCCTGACCTGGTGCTGGCTCTTCCCCATACTCAGCAGGAGTAACTGTACCAGTCAGTCCACAGACACCTCCTGCATTCCTGCAAGGAGTCATGGCCTGCTGTTGTTTTCAATAGTGTGTCAGGACAATGAAGCCATACAGAAATGTTTCCCTGGTTATTTTGTCCACTGTAACTTTCCTCCAGTGTTTTTATTAAAGGATCAGTAGGAGAATGTGCTCCTGACAATTCAGGGCATTTCAAGCATGACTCACTCTTCAGTATCAAGTTTTGATTATTGTCACAGCTGCTTAGTTCATCACTGCCCTCAGTGCCTTTGTAATCATCACTTCCCAGGCCTGGGGTAGACTCAGACTCTGGGCAGAGGCCCTGGGCTCTAATCCCCTGGTACTAACCAGAATTATCTCAGTAAATTTAACTTAACTTCCTTCCTACCATGCAGCTCTATTTTATCCCAAAGCAATGACAACAGTGCCTGTTTGTAATCAACAGAATTAATTAAAGCCAAGTCTGATTTATTTGGAATTTAAACCATTGAGATAAACACATATTTATGTATTTAGATGACTGGGCTCTAACTTTGCCCTGCATTTGGTTCACTAAGTAATAACATTGTTCTTGGTCCATTGCAAGTTGATCTAATGAACCTCAGTAAGATGGACATATCATACAGAGCTGTTGTACAATATTGAAGATAAAATATTGTAGAAAAGTATCCTTGGGATATTTAGTACAGCTCCTTGTGCATCACAGCTGATTTCTGTCTAGAACACAAACCCCGTGGTTACTTGAGTGGCCTAGGCTCAAATTAGTGAAATGTGCTGCTCGAGTTGTTTAATTTGCAAGAGAAAAGAGTTTTTGAAATTATTAAAGAAAAAAGGAATGGTTTGGGGGGAAGAGGACTCCGACTTCCTGCCTCGGGGGAAGTGCCTTCCTGAAACCTGACACTTGCCTACAATGCATTCAATGTGGAGTTCAGAACCAAATGGCCAAGTTTCCAAGCTATCTGTAGAGAACTTTTTATAACCTTGACTGCCTGTTTTTGTGAAAACTGAAGTGGTTTGCTCATCAAGTAAATTCATCGAGTTTACATGGTGTTCCTTTTGAACTGAGTTTGCATTTCCTTAGGAGAAAAAATATGTTAACTGTAAGAAAAGGATCTGTAATCTCAGCACTTCTATAACTCCTGATTAACTTCAAAAACATTCACCTGTGATTTTTTTTAAAAACATAAAAACCAATGATTGAGATTCTTTTTCTTTTATCAGAAGAGATTCTATCATTATAAGGCTCTGAATGTCATCAGATAACTCTTTTTGTTGTCTTGACAAAGAGCTAACTCTAAATTGTGGTAAATGAGGTAAGAAAGTGCTTGTAACTGTAGCTGAGGTTTTGGAAGAGAAAAATCTGAGCAGCCTTAGAGAAGGAAGATTACCTTCTGCTAATTCCAGACTTGAACATTCAGGCTGCATGAGTAAAGCTGATACTCTGTGTATGCTAAGAATATCCATGTTCTTGTGAAGGTTAATATTAACACTTTGACTGTTATCTATATGTGCCACCAGGATTTGATTGCCTCAAGTTAACAATGAACAAGATATATTTGGCAAGAAATTCAAGACAATATCAATGTCCACACACTGACCACTAAAGCAGCTGAGACTGTTTTAGCTTTGAAAATGCTAATGAATCCTAATTTATCATTGGTGCTTAAGCAGAACCTTGGTTGAAGTCACTGAGGCATTCTGCTTAATTGCCAAAGGCATATGGTAAAATATGACTAAAATTATTTTGTTCCAATGCTAATGAGTTTAGAAATTCAGGAACAACTATTGAAAAAATAGTGAATAAAAATGCTTAATGAGCAAGGGTATGATGTCATTTCAAATGCTGCAATAAAGAGTATGCCTTTCAAGAGAAGCAAATGTCAAGTGATCAGCATTGCATTTGTTGAATGAAATAATGCTGGTGAGCGCTGTAGAAAATGAGCTTTTTGGGAAACCTGTTAATCCATTTGAAATTTACTTCCCCTGTGATAAAGATGAATTATTGACATGCTGATACAGACAATGTCTCTGTAAGCAGCCCAAACCCTGCAGTTGACATTTGTGAAAACAAATCAGCATTTCTATTTTTATTTCCAATTTACTTCTGGTTTAATACTGAAAGACAACACAATATCATTGTACAATTCTTCATATTTTCATAATTTTGCAAGTAAATTAAACCCTATGACAATTCCTGGTGAGAGTGAAGTAAATGTTCTTATCCCCTTTATATTCTTGAGCCAGTCATGAAACACGTAGAATGATTTGCTGAAGGCCATGCAATGAGTCAGTGTTACATTCAATATTACAGATTAAGATCATTGCTCTGAGCAGCTGCAGAGTGTTGCTTGGACCAGGAGATCAATACGTGCTGAACTGTGTCTATTTTTAGTGGAGAGTTCACTCTTTCTTCATTTTCTCCCTCCTTGCTGTGTATACTGTCCTCCATATACTGTGTTATTAGACAAATAATACATTCACATATGTTCTTTAGAAGCCTTTTCCAGTTCCAGTATAAGTGGGAAAGAATTAAAGTCGTCTTGTTTTAATCTGCAAAAACCCCCTTGTCCTTATGATATAGTATGTATTGTTACCTCATGTCCTCCCTGAAAGATGTTTTTGTCATTGTGTGATCCATTAACCAAGAACAAACTTGTTAACACATTTTCTGCTGTAGTGTTGAAAAAGAAAGAACTGAGCTGCTTCTAGAAAACACTTCCGTGCGATATGCTAGGAAATGAATGACCTAGTAAATAATTCAGTCACCAAGTCAGGGTATGTGTAAGAGCTCATCCCACTTGGTACAGATGACTATTCACGGGGCTTTTTCTTTGGTCGTATCTCCTTGTTGATGAATAAGCTGCTTCATGATTTTCCATGTGATGATCATTAAGAAGTGCTTTTCTTATATATGTGTTTATTTCCTTTTATCCCATCTTTCAATTATATGTTATAAACATCTAGTGATCTTACATAAAGAAAACTCTAAATAGTATGTTTCTAATGAGAAAAAGAAACTGAATTTTTATAAAACCAGTTATTTCGAAACAAAGAAAGAAAGCAGAACTTCTAATGTGAAATGCAAGGATTGAACTGCTTTCAAATCACTGAAAACCATTCCACACAAATAGTCTCTGGGTGCAGCCTAGAGAGGGTTTGAGTCTGCTTTAGGGGAAGACAGAGCTGGACCTTTTCTGTTCCACACTGACTAGCCTAGTTCTCTTTTAGTCATTGCTGAGGTCAGCATATTAGTATGTACGCTTCACATTTTCTCTAGGACATGAGGAAGACTGATGTCATGGTTCTTCCTAGGCAGAAGAATACAGGGCAGTGGGTCTGGTGCTGCACTAGGCAGGCATCCTCTGGCAGATGTGAGCAGCAGGCCAGAAGTATGTCTGCATTGGACTCAAACTGGAACGTCTTTCACTTTAAATTATTAAGAACTGCACACATCTGAATCATGATTTAAACTGCCTGAAAACAGACAATTTTTGGACTAAGCATTGTCTCTGACTTCCAAATGTTAGGAGTGTGTATACCCTCAGATTTACACTAGATGTTTCTTTTCAGTATCACTCTTCCTCATTTTTTATTGTTCTATTAGATGGATGAATCGTTTGGGTCTTGCAGCAATTGGTTACACACCCGATGACAAGGATATTCATCCAGATGAAGGTAACGCTTCAGAGAATTTAATTAGGAGAGCAGAGAGTACATATCTGTTCATTCTTTGAGCACAGCTGGATATGCCATACCTGACTTCTTTATTAACATATGAGCTATATCTTTTAAAATATCAATTTTCATAATCCATATCCTTGAAGACCTGTATTTATTGGTGTCACCACCAAAGAATGTAAAATCCTAAGTAATGACTTTAGGAACTATTTAAAGCAAGTCATAAAGAGACTGCTAGGTTCAGGGTGAGATACATCTCCCAGCTCACAGCCATCAGGCATGCTCATCAGCCTAGGGCAAGTGATGTCATCACAAACACTGGTCAGGATGTGCTCCAGAACCATTTTTGCACCTCCTGAGCTCAGAGGCCAGCCTTCCCTTGTTTGCCACTGCCCACGGTGGAACCTGTTATGCTGCCATAATTCAATTAAGTGTTGAGGGTCAGCTCTATGACATCTAGAGTGAAGTTTCTCCTTGAAAGTCTGTGACCAGAAGCTGTTCTTTACATCCAGTGGGAGATAAGTGCCTAACCTGTTTCCTGTAACACTATCCTACATCATTTGAAGGGTCTCAAATGTATCTGTGTGTCAGAGGAGCCAGACGTTTTCATATGTCTGTTCCTTAGTGACTGCCAATCTACCTGGGTGACCATGAAGTGTTTACCTTTGCATGCTAATGACACTTTTAAACTGTGGGACCTGCTTTCCGTGGAAAAGCACATGAGTGAAACCGGGACTGCTTTGTTAGCAGATTACTGGAGTGAAAGCGACCAGGATGACATCGATGGTTCTTTAACCCTGAAGCAGGAAGGCTCCTCGACACTGTGTGACTCCTATCATCGAACACCCTCAGTGAGTTAGAAATATTGCATTTGACAGTAGGTCACCAAAAAAAATATCTGTTTGTCCTTATTTGCATTTTCCTTGGAGTATTTAATTAGTAGAAAGGCAGAACAAAGGTGATTTGTACGAATGAAATTACTGCTGTTCCTCATGAGCTAAGAACTGAATGTTTCCAGAACAAGACAATTACAAGGAAAGGAGAGGAAAACGTCTCCTTACACAGATATCTCACTCTACTGTAAATATGACATTTTTGTAGGATTTGGGAGATACATCTAATAATTTGAACAGAAGAGGCAATTGTTGACTTTACTGCAGAACATGATGTGGTGACTGGTATAGCTTGTATTGAGACTGCTTTTCAATACTGGGTGCTAGAGATTAAGGTCAAATCACAAGCAGTGATGCTGTTTTATTACAAAATTGAGTTTTTAAGAAAATATTAGAGGCAAAGGCCTTTTACAATATGAAACACCGTGTGTAGTACCAAAGTAGTGAGAGCATTTTCTGCTACTGTCATAAGATGTTAAGTGACTGATGAAAATACTTCTAATACATTATATACAAATGGATTTTGATAACTAAGGGGAAAAATATATATGAAGAGGCTCTAGTAGCAAATAAGAACGTTTCTGTTGTACGGAACATAGGCTGTGATAATTACTCTATGTTTCGAAGCGCAGACAGGACTGTTCTCTATTTTTCTTTCAGATTTTTCTTCAGCGTGAATGACATGATCCTCACACAGCCAGAACCAAAGAGTGACAGACAACAGCATCACATGGGTGAAGTTCAGACTGATTTTCACCCATGTGATGCTGTTTTATCAACTGGGATACAGGTTAAGCCCCTCCCTTTCTGTTTTTCCACTTTTTTGCCTTTCTCTTTGTTTTTGAAGTAAAATTATACACAGACCCAGCAGAATTAATTAAAATACTTGAAGTTGAGCAGTCTCACAAATCTAAAAAAATCTTCCTGGGTGCTGAAGTTGGGGTTTTTTTCTGTTTGGCTGGATACTTATTCCCTAAAAACCAAAAGGAAACCCAATTATGGTTTCTTTTGGAGGCTTTCATTTCTTCACAGCACACTGCTGGACTTAGTGTAAACTGGACAGGTCTACAGGAAACCTGTGCCAGTATTATGCCGGTCATCCCAGCAGGAGTTGCTCATGGGCAGAGAATGTGAAAAACAAGAATAGGGAGTGGTTAAAACACAGCACTTGCATAAAAGATCTCACTTCTAGTTCTGTTTTGTTTACAGAGATTCATGTTATGACATATCGAAACACAAACATCAGTCCATCTTATATGTCATAAAATGTTCTGCGCTATAGCCATTTGCTTGGATCTGCTCCAAGCATTGTCTTACAGTCAGATGCTTTTGTATCTTCCCAGGTGAACTCTTCAAGCCCATTCCCTGAAGTCAAACACGGTCGACACTTCTCGAGTGAATCAACATACTCCCATTCTTCAGCTGAGGACTCTCGACAAGACGTGGCGGGAAGCACGCACTCCTCAGGATGCAGACCTCCCTATCGGGAACGACGCTCGTGGCAGGATCTGATAGAGACTCCTCTGACCAGTTCAGGGCTCCATTTCCTACAGACTGTTCCACCTGAAGCAGAGTACATGAGCGGCCGGCCTGGGATGTCCCCGGAGAGACGAAGACAAGCAACGCTACCGGTACAAAGGCGTCACAACTATGAGCAGGATGGGCCTTTCCCTTTGGTAGAATGCCAAAGGGGGAGTAGCTCTCACAGCAGGCCGCAGAAGCAACGCAGTCAAAGCCTTCCCCGAAACAGAGATGTCAGGGGGAAGGGACGTGTAAAGTCCATAGAAGGAACAGATGACAAGCCAGAAGAGAAAGTTCCCATCAGAAGGCATAATAGTTTCTGTGCAGAAGGTAAGCTTTTGGAGGTGTTCTCATCCTCTTCACTGACACCGAAAACCAGAGCAATATCACCATTATTATTCTCAGCAAGGTTCTTGTGGCTGAACTGTTGTATGCTGAACTTGTTGTATTCATCAGTTGCTATGCTGGAATTTTTACTTGAATTACTGGGATGTGGTGCTAAGAATATAGCTTTGGGGCTGATCAACATGTTCTTGTTTCATACAAACAAAAATTGGAAGACTATTTTATAGGGCTACTTTATACATGAACTTGCAGCATTATGTGCCAGCTTTAGAGACTTTAATGGAAGGATTAGATTTGTTGTTAGGTTTCTTTATCTATTTTCTTTCAGAAAACATACAAGAACCTGGAGAAAATACAGATGGTCTGCAAGAGCTATACAAATCTCTGGAACAAGCTAGTTTGTCAGCTTTTGGAGAGCAGCGTCCCTCCACCAAGCAGGAGTTTCGCAAGTCTTTTGTAAAGCGGTGTAATGATCCAGTTATCAATGAAAAGCTTCATCACATCAGAGTTCTCAAGAGCACTTTAAAAGTAAGGCTTTATCTTTAATTTTGTGCATAGCAATATAAAATAGTAAAAGTATAATCTCTTAAAGTTTTCCATGGATGAGACTTTCTTTGTAGCTATAGAATTAAGTTCCAAAGACACTTAAAATACTTCAAAGGAATTATGTTCCAACCTAGGGGAAAAGCCCCGCACTATTTGGCACTCTTTAAAGGTACGGTGTAGAAAGTGCCAAAGACTGAGCTGTCAAAGAGTTGAAACTGTAACAGCTCCTGAATATAGGCATAAGATTTAAGTGTCCACAGTAGTTTCCCTAGCAGTTGAATTAGAATGAAAGAAGAAATAAAGTGCCAAAATACAAATCATGGCATAAATTTCATTTTGACATGTGCTGTCTTTCTGGCATTTGATAGGCGAAGGAAGGAGATCTCATGGTTATCAACAGCCTTCTGGATGATCCCAATTTAACATCAAAGAAGTTTAAAGATTGGAAACTAAAGAACTATGAGTTTTTCCTGGACATTTGTGAGTACAGTGCCGCTGTGAAATCTCAAAATGGAGCCTCTGAACTTGCAACCTCAGCACCAATGCTGACACACACACACTCGTTCATTGAAACTCATGTGTGACAGGACTTGTATCCTGAATAATTGCTGGGTGCCATGAAAAATTAAATAAGACAAACACTGTAATATTTATTGATAATGTACTCAGCAGTACTGTAAATAAGTTGGATAAGAGAATAGTGCCACAGGATGCCTACTACATTGCATGATAAGACAATAATATTCTTTATGATTTTTTTTTGTTTGCTATTATCAACTGATGTCCGTATCAAGCTCTGCATTAGAAAGAAGCAGTGCAGAAGTGTAACTGAAAATAAATACCAGTATATTTAAAGTACTGTACTAAAACTAAGCTTATAGTATGAGCTCCTACAAAAATTTTATATATTTAGATATACATGAAGACATATCTATGTATATAAAATGTAACATGTTAGTTGACATTTACTTTTAAAATGCCCAAAATTTGAGTTTCGCGCATCTTTTTCTTGAGAAGAATATAAAATGAAAACATAAATACATTGGCCACTTTTAGAAATGAACCTTTATTTTTGCAACATTTCCAGGTAGTGACCATCTTTGCAAATAAAAGGACAGAGTTATCAAAATGTAAACTCGATCCCTATAGTGTGCCTTAAAATGTACACTGTACATCTAGCAAATAGATCCCAATCTGGCCCTATGGGCATACTGTACATGCCATTTAGATACTGTGTTTGTAATATACTGTGCCTGCCTTTCAAACGAATGAATATAAGCAAGCAGGTATGGCACAGAGGTTCAGATATGAGTAGAACAATGTTGGTTGTTCACTAATGCTGCAACTTAAACTGATTTTAATATAATTTGAAGTATTTCATGGTGAAAGGAAAACATCTGCGCTGAATATGGTACATACTGCAGGTTTTCATATTTTCTTCACTGTGAATTTAAGTGACACATGACTGTGAGTCACGAAATTCAAAAAAGCTCTGATGCTTCAAGGATGAGAGTGAAGTTGAAAAATATCCTGAACTAATCAATTAAATCCTGTAATAGACTGACATCTAGAGCAGAGTAAGTTATTCAGAATTATATAATGTGTGGCAATAATTTTTAACTGTTAGTAGTACATTAGCAAGTGGGTGAAGTTATTCAGTACATCATTTGAAAGCCAATCTGTACTGATTGGTTTGGGAAGACACACAAGTCATACAGTGTATTTCACTTCCTTGCCTGAATGAAACTGATTTCTGAGAATCAGATTTTGGAGAAAATACTTGTATTCTTGGGGGGAAAAAAAAAAATAGATTGTTCTGAATGCTACTGAACATAAAATTCAAACACCCCTTCACAATTTCCTTTGACTGTGATTGCTAGAATATTTCTAGAAAGCAGAACAAAGGGGATGTGAATCCTATTGACATAGTTTCAATTAAACACAGATATGCAGTGATAATTTTTTCACAAGATAAAGCTAGTCATCTCTCATACAAGAACTGTAAGGTTCATACAGTTCAATATACTATAGGAAAATTCATAATCTCCATAAGGCCCTAGTCTCCAGGAAGAGATACTTATTCAGGAAGGCACAATTAGGTGAAGGTATCCTGTCTGGTTAGTTCAGTCTCCACAAAGCAGCTGTGCTGGGCTCGCTGCCAGATGTGCACCACGATGCACTCAATCCCCCTCCTCAGCAGGACAGGGGGGAAAATACAATGGAAAAGCTTGTGGATGGAGATAAAGACGGGGAGATCATCTGCACGACTGTCATGGGCGCAACTGTTTTGACCTGGGAAAAATTAATTTTATTTCTTGCCAATTAAAAATACAGTCACACAGTGAGAAACAAAGACAAAAACCCACCTTTCCCCTGCCCCCCTCCCTCCCTTTTTCTCCAGCTAAATTTCATTCCCTTGTTCCCTGCTTTTTTACCCCATTCCCCATTCAGTGGTGCAGGGAGATGGGGAATGGGGGTTGTGGTCGGATCATGACACTTCATCTCTGCTGCATTTTCCTCACTCACACTGGTTCCCTGCTCCAGCATGAAATCTCTTTCATGGTCTGCAGTTCTCCAGGAACTGCTCCAGCGTGGGTCCTATCCATGGAATAGGGTCCTTCAGTAATAGCTTCAGCACAGGTTACCCATGGGCTGCAGCTTCTGCTGGAAAAACTCTTACATGGGCTTCTCTCTTCAGGTGGCAGGTTCTGCCAGCAACCTGCTCCAGTATAGATATCCGCTCATGCATCAGCCACCGGGAGTTGCAGGAGGCCACAGGTTGCAGGGGAATCCCTGCTCCACTGCCTGGAGCACCTCCCTCCCCTTCCTTTGCAACTGACTTTGGTCTTTGTTCCAGACTATTCCCATTCCTGGTGCTACCAGACTCCCCAGTGGTCTAAGCTCTGGCCAGCAGCAGGTCTGTTTGACAGCCCCGCTGCTACCAAACTCTTGCCAGGTAAACCCAATACAGCAGCTGAAGAAACACAATTCAGATTCACTCTCATTTGTACTTGAATTTATTTGAACCATGACAGATGCAGTGATTAACCAACTAATAGCCTATAACAATATAAAATGTTGTTACTAGAGAAGCGTTACTGACAGCTGTTTTGAGCTGTTTACATCACACAAGCAGTTGAGTCACAGCATCACTGCAACAAATGCACCACATTTGGATAGAACACACAACATGAAGGCATGTTTGGCCTGACTCAGCAAAGTTGTCAACTCTATGCTTAAGAATCACTGAAGACAATGGCTCCTTAATTGCATGAATCAGGACTTAATCATACTTCCATTGAAGTAAATAGCAAAACCCCAGGGACTTCAGAGAGCAGGATCATGTTGAATGTGTTTTGCTTGAATATTAAACATGCACTTTACCTGAGATAACTTCTCAGGAAATAAGAGAGCAACAGTTTGCCAGCACAGGTTTCACCAACACTGGAGCTGCAGTAGTGATGCAAAGCAGAGAACTAAATCAAAATGTCTTTACTATGTGAACACTGTAGTTACTAGACAACTGCATAACACAAGCAGTGAGATAATTTGCCTAGCTTTTTTTTCATGTCATCTGTGAAAGCTATATTTCACTATTCTTCATTCTATCCTCCACACAGTGTAGGTGAAATATTATGAGATGAAGAACACAAAAGGGTAATTTAAAGAAGCCATTTAGAAACTAGTTCATACTGTATGTGCAAGCAGTGATAAATGGTCACAGGATTAGTTTAAAGGATTCAAATTCCTGTGTTTATAAAGAAATTTATAAGCCTTTTCTTTCAAACCCAAAAGATGGTTTGTGCTTTCAAAATAAAAATATCTACATGATTTTAAAATGGCTTTCAGAAAGGATTTCAAATGCCATTATATTGTAACTCGAGACACAAATGACAATTGGCCACTGAGCACATACAGTGAAATCCCTAGTAACCAATGAAACAAGTTATTTATCTTCTAAAATGGTGCTTACAGATATAGTTGAAAATAAGAAACATCATTAGGAAGATACATTTATAAAAAATAATACAAATAGTAAGGAAAATAGAAAATCTCAGTTTTCATTTCTGAAATACGAGTAGATGAGAGAAAAGTGGAGAGATCATACTTTTGCTCAGCTTATATTTACAAACTTTCAGTGTTGTGAGTTGATCTTTTCTGGAATTCTTGAAGTCATGAGTCTTTATTTTGCTCTTGGAGAGCAGTTCACAACAAATATGATTTGCATGTTTAGTCTAGATACATTATCCAAGAGATTCATAAGGAGAACTGAGATAAACTGTAGAAAATTCCTATAATAGGGTTAATCTGAACTGTGAGAGAAGTTTGAAAGGCCATTGCTTATGCCTTAGAGCAAGCAAATCCAACCATTAAATTAAGTAATACAAAGACTATTCTTTCACAAACATCAGCTGGCATTTCAAAGGCATTTCATAAGAATTTTGTCATACTTCTTGCATGCATACTGATCTCTATACATAACCTTCCCTCCCTGCCACTAGTTTCTTATTTCAGGATCTAGGTCCCAATCTAGCTATGCTATAGAAAGTAATGTAAAAATCTGTGCACCACATCCTGAGTAGATATTAAAATATGTCAAAGTGCCCTGGTACTTAAGCACACTGTACGATGCCGCTGAAGTTGTTACGGTAGCTTTGATCCCGTATTTTTAAATCAGAAAAAAATATTTGCTGTTGAATTCATCAAGGGAAATAAGAGCACCAATACAATACACTTATTAATCTACTAGGTATCTTGCTTTACTGCTTAGATAAAACTTTGCTCTTAACATACACAAGCACACAACGAGGTTGTTTGGATGTGCTTTATTTATCTGACTCATATTAGCATCTTCATTCAGAATTCCTGCAGGTGAACTGTCCCAGCCAGCAGACTTTATCAACTCCACAAGTTTAGTCTTTTTATTACTGGCTATTTTTTATTTCAGCTGCTTTAATGCTTCTGCTAAGCTACTGCTTTTCCTCCCTTTTTAATACTATTCAATGACATACTGGATCTTTGAAAGTTACCTCGATTGCTACCCCGGCAGCACTTCTGGAGAAAGTGGAGACATTTTTCTTGGTTTCAATAAATTAAGTGAAAATTTTCCTGAACTTACTCTAATTAATGTGAACAAGAATCAAAGGATCCTCTCATCAGTCTGTATGTCCACATTCTTTAATACAAATAATGCAGAAATACTGGGTCCACAGTCTGTGACAGAACAGGTAGGATTGCTTACACTTGCCCTCATAGTAATTGGCCTGTGTTGGACTGTACTGGGTGTTTCTACCCTCTACAACACAGAATTGGCTTCACTTCATTGGCAAAACCCACCCTGCTGTTTTGATCTTTAGTACTTCTTGAAATACTTTAGCACCATAAGGAAAGACACATCAACCACTAATAAAGGATTTTGGAAGATGGGATTGTCCATCTTTCCCAGGCAGGAAATTCTGAACATAAGTCAGTTAACATTCAGATCTAGACTGCTGTCTTTTAAGCAGGAAATGTAGTGCATCACTTGCTTTTTCCAGTGAAAAAGAAATGATTGTTGCAGAGAACTGCTAGACACACATGGCCACTGCCAAAGACATGAAGAATAAAGTTCTAGCTTTCCAGGCCAAAATACTCTTTCTTTGATCCAAGGTTTTGTGGAGGATAGTAAAGGTTCCTTTGAAGTGGTATAGTACAAAGACATCAGGAAGCATACTCCAGCCTCATCCAAATTATACTACTGAACTTTAGAAGATTTCACTTTCAATGTTAATAGAATTTCTGGAAGAAAAATGAAGAATCTGCTTGAAATTCTTTAACAAACCTGAGAAGAATGAAGAAACTTCTTGTATCTCATCTTTTTCCTAATTACAAACCAGACCTAAGCCTGTTGCATACCTTATTCCCCATATTCTTTCAGCAAGAAGTCTTACTTATCTTCCAAAGTGATAAAAGCATTCTTCTCTGAAACAATCTATTAGTACTTACGAACAAGAGGCTATATCTGCGGTCCCTGAGGTGGGACAGCTCTGCCACGTAGAGTTATTTTGTGGTACTTCACCAATGGTTTCAACAAACTTTATGTGATTGGGGCCAAAGTGCTTCAAAAAACCAGTCCTTGGCTAAGGCAAGATGCAGCACAAGTTATCAACAAAAACTCAGCCCCATCTGCAATGTCTGTCAGGTACCCCCAAAACTACTACAGAGGATGCCCTCTATAGTTTTATTTGCAGTGTAAACACTAAATCCGTGAGCATTAGCAAATCCTGTACCTCCACAGAGATAACAACTGTGGTGTCTGGACACAGCCCTGGAGAGATTCCTTAAGTGAGATCACAGGCCTGTTTATATTACTAGGACTCAGTCCTGAAAATGCTATTTATAGTACAGCCAAGTTCCTGTAGCATCGTCTTAGAGAGAAGTAACTTGGTTTCATAAAGGATTTTTTATTTCTCCTTAGTTTCCCATATAGGGAAGACAGAACGGTGCAAGCTGTAGCAATGCCTTTTTGCTAAGAGTGTATATTTGCCACATGCCTTAGACCACTGAGCTTAAAATCTCGTTACAGAAACCATCTTCCTTGTTGCCAAATGATGTTTATTTACCACTAGTATTAAAAATGGTTAATAACAGGGAAGATTTAAGAAGCAATATTAGCTAATTATATTAAGTAATAAAAAGTTCTTTTTTTTTGTTTTTCCTAGAATGTTTCTCTTATTAGAGCTAAGGTTCAGACTAGCTTTTTCAGGCAAGGTACTATGGGGGTAGGTTCCCCATCTCCTCTTATCACTGAGGAATTCACACTGTGTGGCTTAGGCTCTTGGTGGGCCTGGGCACAGACCTGAAAATCAAACCTGAGCCATCTCACTTGATGAATGGAAAATGCATTATTATTTAAACAAAATGAGTATTTCATATTTTCCTAGTTAATTTTTATTTTCTTTACTCCCATTAAACTTTAATGTACTGTTGATCACTTTCATTCACTGAAGTGCAGGCAGGTGATTCTACTCTTGATATAACCAACAGAAGAAGGAGCAATTTTTAAAATGTTAGTTTTTATGTTTTGCTGTTATGACACCCTTCCGCATTCAGAAAGAGAACTGTTTAAGCTTCCATCATTTTTTGAGATAGCTAATATACTACTGGGACCTTCTCTTCTCAATAAACCTATTTTAAAAATTCAGACAGATACTGCACGCTATTATCTTCAGGAAAAGAACCATGGTCATTCTTAATGCAGTCCAGGCAGTTTAGTTTTTTCAGACACATACAAGTGTTAAAAATGGCAATTAGGGACTTGGCTGTTTGCATTAATGCACTGTATGTATGAGCAGTATTTGAAAGAAAGAAACACTGTAAAAACGATAACATACGTGGACAAACTTGTTTGACCAGTGAGGCCCTCTAGCTTCTGTCCTGACATTTCTGGAGTATTGTTCATTTTCAGGCACTGGTGAGGTTATCAATACAGATCTTTCTACTGACTGTAAATGCATCTGTCTGAATGCTGCAGGTTAAATAAGGGCACCACATTATACATATTAACTCTATCGCATTTTTTTTCACTAGCAACCACGAAGCAAATACGTCTTAATCTTGTTCACTGGCCAAAATACCAGTAAGACCCTGTTACCAGTTAAGACTTCTGTTTTACTGAGAAACAAGGATTTCAGCTTAAAAATCTGAAAAGAAAACAGGTTAGGATATAAGAGAAATGCACTAGTATTAATAAACTTCTTACATTTGACACATACTGTATTACAAAGAAAATATCCTTGTAAGATCATTAATTGCTGGGCCATAGGTGTCTTCTGTCTAGTTTACTAAAGTAGCTAATAAAACTTGTATAGAGAGCCTTTTTTAGATAATGCTTACATGTATGAAAATGTATGACACCCTTGTACTATGGCTTGCACTTTACTTGCATTAAACTGTGAAGTAGGCTGTAGTAATGTCTTTGTATATTCAGGGGTTGAAATACCAAAGCACTAGAGTATTGTACTGCTGGTGTTCAACCTGTACTGTTAATTAAATCTGAACATGCTGACAACGTGTAGTTTGAAAAACCCCACTGACATAAAATCTTTAGCAAATAATGCTATGGGGTCTCCATGGTCTTTGGTTCTTTGTAAATATGAACATTCTTACTGTTTCTGTAGCAATAGGAGGTTATAAACCAAACTTTCACTAGACTGTTTTCAACAACAACAAAAAAAATCTATAGCGCCTTGTATAAAAATCATGGAGACTCCATGACCTGTGGGCATTTTTTGTTTACAAGCAGTATGTATATATGTATTAGAGGCAGAACTGTTATTTATCACAAAGTTATGTTGTAGTTGATTCTTTCTAAAATAAAGATATGTTTTCTGTCATGAAAAATAAGTATTTTAGAGCCATCTTGAGAAATTTGAAGTGTCAAAGCTTCAAATACTAGTAATCTTCCATGTTTCAGCCTTGGTTTTTTTTAATCAGCTGGGAGATGAACTGACAGGTAATGGTAAACCAGGGAAAATGTCTGAATTGTACCACCATTTATGAGCTTTCTGCAACTTTTCTTGCTTAAGCGCTTTCACGAGCAGATGCTTTACCAATACCGTAGTGAAGTCCCTCAGCTCATTGATGCTACAGAGAGAGAAAAATAACTGTTTTAGCCTAATACAGGTAAAACTAGGTTTCAACCCCTGGATAATACAGTATTTCTTCAGTTTCACGACAGTATTTTTAATTTTATACTTGTCTATGTTAAGAGATGATCCAATAGTTTATATAGGCAACAAACGTTAGGTTTCTTTTTTCCTTCTTTTCAGATGAGTTCCGTGTGAAATACTGTAACCGGCTGCGTTTTTTCTATCACAGATTAACTTGGTAACTTTTTGTGTGTCTACAATGAAAATTTATGAATGGAAAACTTCACTGTGTGTTGCTCACTGGGCATATACCTCATGGTACATTGCACAGACGTGTAAGTTGTAAGTTGCACTGCAACATTAAAAAAGGAACATATTGCTCTTTTTTCAAAGATATTAACTTATTTAAGAGATATAGTCTGTACATTATTAAAAAGAACATTTATTCTTCCTAAATTCAAACAAAGCTTTTGTTTTGAGGAAAAAGTTGTAAACTTCAGTTGTAAATTTGGACTTCAATAAACAAATTATCTGCACTTACATTCTGTGCTCCTGCGTGTGTGTCCCAATGCCTGTGATGAAGAACAGCATTCCCAGCAAACCGCCGGCCCCGGCTCGCTCACTGCTGGCTGACAGCCCTTCTCCTGATGTACCTCCCACGCCTCCTGACAGCTCAAACTGCTGCAAGTCTGTGCCGACAGTCCTCAGGAAACCCTTCTGGATGTTCCCTTGCTCAAAGCAAATGGAGCTTGCGTGGGTTTTTCCTCTGTTTCATGTTTTAGCATGGCGACATTAGGGATTTGCGCTTTTCTGACTGGTAAAGAAGTAACTTGCAGTGTGTGTTCTGAACAAGGTGTTGGGGGGTGAATATTTTCTAGAAGCTGAAAGGTAACAGGCACCAGTTTACCACAGGACCGAAGACTCTGTCCCGGCAACCTGTGTGGGGGCCATCCCCAAAGAAGGCACCGCAATAACCCTGTCGCTCTCGGTAACTCCGCTGGCCTTACTAACCAGGGCCTCGCAAAACTCTACTTTTAAGTGGCGGGCACTTTGTAGCAGCGAATTAAATGAAGATCACCGAGCGCGGTGTAAACACTGGTGGTTTATTCAGTGAGGTTTATCCTAGTGCTTCCCGTGAGGCGCCCGCCCCGCTCCTGAAGGAACAAGGGCACGCGCCGTGTCCGGAAATTCCCGCCCTTCGCCGAGCGCCGCCCTTCGCCCAGCGTTCGGCCCTTCCCGCTCGCCGTAGACGGCCGCCGGAGCAGTGGTTAACATGGCGGCCAAGGTGAGTGCTGTCTTGTGTGAGGGACGGAGGTGCTGCGGCGGGTCCATCAGCCTGGGCTCCCTGTCCGGCTCAGACACCCACGGCTTCGGGGGCAGCAAGAGGACATCCCGTGAGGCTTCCTGCGGCTCCTGCGGCCCTCGGGAGCTCCTTGAAACAGCGCTCCGTCAGTGGCCCGCTCCTGTCAGAGCCGGCACTCAGCGCCTCGCCGGGAATCCCGCCGGCTGAGGAACGGGAGGGAGCCCCTTCAGCCGGCAGGGCTTCGGGCCCCAGAGAGCCTCAGCCGGCGAAACCGTCCGGTCCTGTGTATGCGGCCCTGGCGCGGCGGCTGCTGCTGCGGTCGGTGGGCTTTTGGGGGAGCGCTGGGAGCGTGTGAGGTCGGCGAGGCGGACAGGCCCTCCGTGCTGCGTCCGGGGTGATCGCTCTGCACGGCCCGGCCCCGGCGCTGGGCTCCTTTGGGCCGCACAACTCATCTGCTCCAGCGTGTGGGGGATGAGAAGATCGTAGTTTCTCGGAGTGGGGAAGTTGCTGAAACACCTTCCAGTCCTTAGTCCAGAGATGAAATACCAAGATGCTAGTGTGGTGCTATCGTTGAAGTGTGGTAGTGTTATACATCACAAGTATCTAAAACATTCAGTTTTGTAGACGTAACAGTGTCTTTAAACAGGGAGAACGTGCTTGTAAATGGCTCGGATTTTTGTCTCATATTTAGATAGGTTTTGCAGTTCTTGTAGTCAAACTGAATAGGTTGCTGTCACACTTTATTTTGAAAAGCATTTTAAATGTATATATGTATCTGCAAAGAAAATGATTAGGCAAATGAGGCCAGCCAAAGGAGTGAAAAGAAAGCATTTTCCTTTGACTGTTATGAGACAAGTACTTGAAAAAAAGCAGTATTTGGTTTTGCTGTATGTCTCGGTGATCTTGAGGGAGTGTAGTTAAGTGCTGAAGTTTGAATGATTCAGTGCCTTTGGAGAAGTGGTGTAATTTTATGTGTGTTCTTTATTATTTACCATAAAAATCGATAGTTTTATTCTGTTTTCATTCTCTATGGGTGAGAACACCTGGCAGACTAAACCAAAACCATGGAGTATCAGTAAGTTGAATTGAAGTGGCAGGATGCTCTGTTCCACTTGTGTGTGGGGTTTTTTTGTAGTTGTTGTCATTAGAGATTTATAAATGCATATAAAAATACTGGATTTGGCCTGGAAACTTCTGACAATTCTCATGTCTCATATAAATCGAGGAAAACTAAATTAACTAATATCTTGGAGATTAGCATAAATTAGATATGTTTTTTATGCTTTATATTTTTTGTTTTTATTTTGAGTAGAAGATAGCAAATTTTTTCAGTGATATAGGTTTAAAACTTTTTTTTTCTAGAATCTGTGGTTTTGATTTTTGATAAGATTGTAGCAATGTGAAGAGATTTGTTTGACATGGAGAGACTTGAAGCTGAAATTACCAAGGTACATTGGTACCTTGTCATTAGATAAAGGAAGAGGATAGGCAGCTCCATGTAGTGAAGCCTCTTTAGTGTAATCAGTGTGATGGTGCATTTCTTTCACCTCAGCTCTTTGTGATTTCAGTAGAGTGGAACTCTCTTGGAACAGTTGTTCCAACATAAGGGTTAGGTAGTACAACTGTTCATTTGCATTTCTAAACATTTATGCATTTGTCTTCAGGCGTCCAAAAGTGAAGCAATTACTGTCAGTCAGGAGTTGGACTACTTTGTGTTCACTGTATAGTTTTCTCTTTACATTTAGCAGAATAAACTCCATTATGAATTTCTAAAACAACTTAATAATCTTTATTAAGTGAGTAAAATCATGTTTTCATGGTTTCTCACTTTTAAATTTTTACCTCAGTCCTACACCTTTTCCTACAATTTCTGTATGGTAGAGAAGTGTGCAGTAAGTAGTAGCCATTAGCAGACTTTTAGGGTGGTGTGATAATTATGCTGACTAGAAGGTGTTATTCTTGCTGTTAAGGAGAGAGAAGGGGCACAGTGGGTCTCTGTTAATAGCAGGAATACTGTATATTGTAAAGACCATTAGTATAGAGAAGCCTGAAGTAAGCTGCCTTTCCTACAGCCCCATTCACCACCACCCAGCCCCATGTGAAAACGTGTAACTGAAGAATAATTTTTAGCTTTATCCTACAGCTTCCAGCTCTGGCATTGTCTGCTTGTCCTTTCTTTTATAACAGTCCTCATCATTGCAGCGTCCTCCTTTATTCTCCTACAGCTTTGTGCTTTCCTGTGCTTGTATGATCTTTGCTCTGATGACCACAGTTTACTTTAGAAGTGATGGTGTTTTGCTGCCTTGAGAGTTTAATCTGCATGTGATTGATGTCTCCTGACCTGAAAGTTCAGGGTGGTGCTTTTGTGGTTCTTCTGTTCATTGTGTTTTCATTATCATAATTAAATGCTAGGGAGTAAATCCTGCTCCTTTGACAGTGTATTTCTAATTGAAAGTTGAGGTGACAATAGGGATATAGTAGAGTTTTATACTAGGTATTTTGGGTATTTCTTAAATAAAGTTGTTTTTTCTTTTCTATTTTTCTGGCACTCTACAACCATCTTCTCTATGCAGATCCTGGGAATATTTTTCATACTTGTTTTCACATATTTCAAGTTTTAAAAAGTGCGTAACGTGAATAACAGAAAAGTCTTTACTAATTCAGAAGAAACCATTATCTACCACAATTTTAGATGCTTCAAAACGTGGCAAGTTTTTTACCTTAGGGTATACTAGCATGCTTAATGCCAGCTCTGAGTGCTAATAGTTGAAAAAAATACTTATGTCAGATTGTAGTTGAGTTTAAACTTTCTATAATATATGATGGGTTTTTTCCAAATTAATGTTATAAGCAGACACCAGACTCTCATGACCAAACCTATATCTCTGCAATTTATGTTGTAATGTATGTGGTTCAAAAGGTTAAGCAGGTAATTCTCAATTCCAGTAACTACTTCCATTTGTTTTTGGCATGCAGTTACTCCAAATAGACAGCAGCTGAACTCTGAACTCTTCTCTGAATTGGAAGGAGATGACATTTTGTCTGATATGGAGAATTCCTGTAAATAACATTGTGGTGCTCTTTGAGAGAGTCATTCACTGACTTGGAGTACTTGTATGTTGAATAGATTAGAATTTAATTTACTTTGAGGGTTGATGAAAGCGTCAACATGTCTTGGAACAGACAATTCTTCCAGATATAACTGTTGTCGTCAGTTATCTCCAGCTTTTTTTTTTTTTAACCATTGGAATTTGAGGAAATATTTGTCCAAGACAGAAGAGGTTTCTAAAAAGTATACTGTTTAAAAAGTGCCTTGTTTAATCCCATATTTGATCAATCACAGCACAGCAGTAACATCCTGACTTTACTGGAGCAAGCTTTTTGTTTGTGGATAAAGACTCCCTTTTTCCATCTCCCTGTCCCAGGTGGCGAAGCTGGCAGTGCTTTCTTCTGGTCTGCCATTTGCATGTGTTACTGTACATGCAGCAACAGAAAAGGAATCCAAAGCTCAGCTGGTGAAGCCAAATCAAGTGAGAAACTTAGTGTTTGTCAATTTAAAATAATGAGAGAATATAATCTTTTCCCATTGAATTATATTACCCAATAAATAACATACATAGCTATTTAATATCTGCTAATAAAAATTGACTCCTAAATCACTGGCCACTATAGCACAAATAAAACATTATGTATAACAATAGTAAAATAGTAACATTTTTATTTTGTGTTGATTATTACCTTATTTTCTGACTGAAGTCAGAAAAGTTATCATAAAATATATCTTTATCATTCCTGGTAATTCTGCTTCTTAGAACCTGTACAATACTTCCAGTTTTGATTTCTGAACCTGTAGTCACACTTGTGTAAAGTAAGCTTGTAAATTTAAAGCATAATTTGATATAGAGGTTTTGCTTACTGTAAGGGGAAGGTTAAGGATTTGCAGTCTTGATGAACACTCTTCAGTGTATATATAATCAGTGTACAAAACCCCACAGTACAATTATGCATTTCTTTCCAGCTTCCAATTTATCGTCCACCGCCACTGAGATCAAAATACATTGAGGAGCAGCCTGGTCATCTGCAGAAACAACTTTCTGCAGTAAGACAGACAACCAGCCGCTATGTTGGATGGTGTAAGGTGAGAAATACCTGCAACCAGAGTTTCCTGCAGTTCCTGACAGCCCTAGACTAAAACATTTAAAGAAAGAAAAATGAGTGCATTCAGTGTAGTGTGTACTAACAAGTCATCAAAAAGACCTTGCAATTCTGTTGTGTAGTATTCAGGGCATAGAAGAAAATTCATTGCCTGTCACTGTTCTTTTAAGTGCTGGTAAAAGACAACTGAAAGCTGGCCATTGTTAATATGAAATTATGCTTATTCACCCAGAAAGTAGACCCTCTTACTTGGAGAAAGGCAAAGAAATCAAAATTTCTTCCTGTATTTTCTGTAAACTGTGGTTCCATTGGTCTGTGAAAATTGTCAGTGACTGCATAACTGAAATAATTTAGTTATTTTATCAAACTTTTCCATTGTCTTAATTACCGAGTAGTTCCAAGGTTGACTAGCAGTGACCTCTGGTGGTACAAATCTGTGTCGCTGCAAACAGATAATTTTTGTGAAATGATTACATTATTTTCGTTAATTTTGTAAAGAATGGTTATTTACTCAATTTTTCTTTTAGCAATCTGGGGACAGTGATACTAATAATAGGCTAGTAGAAGATTTTATTTCTGGATGAGGAAAACCTTGTGATTAAACTGATTTGAAGGGAGTAATGCAAGCTAATTAAGCACACGTTCTAGAACACATCAGTATCACTTATCTTTAGCAAAAGTCAGCACCATTTTTATAAACTAACACAATGTCAATTTTACTGGGTAATCCTCTCTAGAGAAGAGGAGATTGTATTTTATAATTGAATTTTCTCCCACACTTGGCACAGACATGTCTTGCTGCCCTACAGTTTTGTTCGTGAGATGTCAATGTTAAAAGTGATTTTACTATATTAAAGAGATTTTCTTAAAATTAAACATGGGTGGAAGTTTCTAAAAATAGAACTATGGTAGAGAAAAAGGGAATAAGTATAAGCAAAGCCTCTGTAGACCTTCGCTGTTTTAAAGTTACATAGTATTTCTTTGTCTGATTCTGCTGAGCCATATGTATAGATCCAGAAGTTTTGTACTGAAAACATCTACTTTTCCAGAGGTTTTACTTTTGTTTTGCTGTTGGTTTTAGGATGCTTTTGTCTGTGTTAAAAATGGAATCATGGATTCAATTCAACTTGGGAAAGGTAGGCACCTTACATGTTTCTGTTGTTTCTTCTTGCAGCTTAGATGGTTGAAACAGTAAATTCTAGTTACAGTGGGGAGGAGAGTGAAGGTGGAAGGTGAGTGCACTGGGATACTGTCTACAAGCTTGGAGGGGTGGGTGCGAAGCTAGGACTGTTAATCCACTATGAAGTCTCTTGTCTGCCCTCAGATGAGAGAAAAAAACAATTAAACAGTATTTTTCATTCCTTTGATTGTAGCTTTGTTCCTAAAATCATAGTATCCCAGGATTGTTGTAGTTGGAGCCTCTATAGATCTCAGCAGAGGCACCTCTGTTGGTCATCTAGTCCAGTCACCAGCTTAATGCGAGGCCAAAGGAGGTTGCTGGGGTCTCTGGCCAGTCAGGTCTTGAACATCTGCAGGGATAGAAATTCCACAGCCTGTCTTAGTTGTAAAAATAGCTTCTAAAATCTAGCACAAGTTACAAAGAGTATTTGCATTCAAGTTCAGTATCAGAAACTATGTATGTTATTTTCATTAAAAAGTGTCATGTGAGATCCCAAAATATGTGTTGTCTCATTTAATCATATGACCTCACGGTAAAATAGGAGTTTGAAACTGTGCTTTGTGCTTTCCTTTACCTTTATTAAGGTCTAACACTTTACAAAACAGAAAAAAAAGTGCCTAGGGACAAATATCATTAGCTTTGCTGCTGTGAAGACCATGATTCTCATTCTCAGGGTGTGAACCTAGCAAATAAGGTACCTTCTTTCGTGAACAAAATATCCAGTCTTGGGCTGCTTTCACGTTTGGATGTTAATAATGCTACTTCTGTCTTTATTTCCTCAATGAGAAATAAAAGGATTGATATTGAATTCCTGTGTTGATTTGGGGTTTTGGTTTTCTTTTTCTATCCTAAGATGCTTATGTTTACCTGAAGAATCCACCACCAGAATTTCTTCCCAAAGTTGGTGTAATTTCAGTATCAGGCTTAGCTGGCTTAGTGCTGGCAAGAAAAGGTAGGGGCTTTGCTTATTTTCATTATTTGTGTGTTGAATGTATAGTTTGTAGTAATTTTAATGGTCAAAAGACTTTTCTGAAAAATAGGGAAAAACCTATGTAACTGGTTTAAAAAAGAATCCATCCTGATAAACTGAATGGACATAATTAAATACTTTTTCTAGAAGCTGGCTAAGACCTAATAAAGCAGGATTATATAGTCTTTTTTAACAGTGGAATCAACACAAATCTATTTTGTGGTTGTGTCTCATTCAAAAAAAAAAAGTGTTTGAAATATTAGTATGTCCTGCAAAGGTGACTGTACTAAACTATAATTATTCTTCCAACCATTATGGGGGTAATTTGTATGTAAATAATGGTTAGGGTTTAAATGATTGTTTGATATAACTACTTAGTTTTACATTTCATTAGTTTCTAATTATTTTAAATATTTGGCTTTATACAGGTTCTAGATTTAAGAAAATTGCTTATCCATTGGGATTTACTGCCTTAGGATTTTCTGTTTGTTACCCAGCTCAGTCAGTGGTATTGGCTAAGGTAAGTTTACTTGTATTTTAATATTGAATCAACAGTGAATTTAGTCAGCATTCCCATTTCACTTGTATTAAGTGTCATGGGACTAGGAGTCAGAACTCACATGTATCTTCATTAAAACATATAATGCATTACAGGTGTTAATTGCATAAATGTAAAAACAAAAAAAACCCACCACAACAGTATACTGAATTGAAATGTGCAGCCTCTTAATTTTTTAATCATTTCTCAAATAAATGTAAGATTAGTTTATCTTGCTGTGTAGTTGCAGTAGTGTAGTGCACTGTTTCTGCAGTGTTTGTAAAGGTGCTCAGTGCAGTATTATAAAATTGCTTTTAAAAAATAGACTTAAGGATTTGGCTATTTGTAAAGCAAAGCACTGCTCACTGACATGGGACAAGGAATTTTTGGTTTTTTTTTCCCTTTTGTGTTACTGTCTTTGATCGTTTCCAGCAAGTTTGGACCCTTCAAAGCTGCTGCTCCAGCCTATTGTGCTAACATGGCCAAAGCACTGTTTTCTGATCAGGTTTTGATTTCAGTTTGAGTAGGTGGACATAGCATTTGAATGCTACTGTGGATTTCTAATAAGATTTTGAACATTTAGGATTTGCTTGATGTAAGAGAAACGGGCACTTGAAAAGCAGATGATTACAATGTTTTAGTATGGGATCTAGCATGATCTCAGGCAAGTAAGATGCACATATTGGAGTAGTCTCTGTACCTTGGTATTTTTTTAAAGCTGTTGTTAAATTCTATTTTTCTAAAAAACAGGTAACAGGGAAGAAGTTATTCTGTGCAAGCCATCAAACCTATGAAGCCGTGCGATCATTATGGGCAAAGAAGGAAGATGTCACCAAGGTAGACTTTCTGAAATAATGACTAATAAATTCAGAGGGAGAAAAAGTAAAGTAGCAGGTCATGTACTATTCTGCAGATGCTGTTTACTATTACTAGCTGTGTTAAGTGAGGCACAAACCCAACTCTGGTCTCTTTTCAACTTCAGTATTTACTTGATGTCATACTTGTTAGGCCTTTCAGACCTATATTGAGATTCCATATGTAGTCCCATAAATCATGCAAGATGCACAAGAGAAGACAGAGTATCTCTTATAGCTCATTTTTAACCTTGACAAAAATAATCCAGTCTGATTCAAGCTTTGGTCCCAAGCAGACCTCTGAATTTACAAAATTACAGTAGCTATGACTAGTTTATTCTTAAACATATATCAGTGAAGGAAATTCCACAGCCCTTCCAGGTGGTCTGTTTAATTACCCTGTGCTATAAATTGCCCATGTCTGATTTTCTTTTTTTTCTTGTCCTGTTCTCATCGCAGCCATAGTGAATAAATGGTCAGTAACCTCTTTATGTTGACCTATTACATATAGAAAATTTATCATGTTTTTTCACGTTATCTTCTCCCTGTATAACCTCTTCTTACAGTCGAGTTTCTGACTCTTAGATAATTCTTGTTTTCCCCTGAGTGTTCTCTAGTTTCCCTCCTTTTTCTATTTTAGGGAGGTTTTGGTTGGGTTTGTGGGTTGTTTTGGTTTTTGGGTTTTGGGGTTTTGTTTTTTTGTTTTTGGGGGTTTTTTTTGTGGTCAAAATAGGACATAATAGGGGTGAATATTGGCCTCCTGTAAATTAGATCTTGTATTTGGCTTAGTACATCCCAGAATGTAACTTGTTTGTGCAACCTGAAAGGATAGAAGTTAGAAAACCCCTGGCAAAAGTGGTACTTCCCTGAGTAAAATTTCAAATTTGTGCAGTGTCTTTATTTCTTTTAGAATAAAAGTACAGCTTCTCAGTTCATGTTAAAATTTAGAAGTATTTTGCTCTAAATTTATGGTCATCACATCTGTGACATCCTCACCTTATATTTCCCCTGAGAAGTGCAAATGGAGTTCTGAATTTGGAAAATGAGATTGAGATAACTGTAGTTGAGGTGATACCAAAATCAGGATTGATGTGGTAAAGACAGCTTCTGTTAATTTATTTTGTCCCTGAGTGAAGCCTGTTCCCAAAGCAACATACTATTTTTCATTATTAATATGTTACCATGATATATTTATCCATCTTCTATTAGCTGAGAGTTTTAAGTGTGTAAAAACTAATTGCCATTTCAGTCTTGTGTACAACTATAGGTTCCCTATCTGTAAGTGAACAGTGACTTGTGAAGTACTTTGAGGGTCTTGGGTAAAAGCAGAGTTAAGACTTAAGTATAAAGTAGTGATAAACTAGATTTCCACACATGTGAGTTTGAAGTTCCTGTAAATGAACTGTGAAGTTTTCTTAATGCATTGTATTTTTTCCAGCTGTGTCCATGGCAGGCAGCAGACTTCCACATTTCTAGTTGAATATCATTGTATGAAGTCATAGCTGAAAATAATTTCATAAAAGATAAGCTTGCAGACTTGAAATATTTGTTTTGCAATAATGTTTTAAGCATACACCCATGTGCTTTTTTATTAATCTTTGGTTCACAGCTGCAGCAAGAGTCAAAATCAGTTATGCAAGAAGATAAGAAGAAGAAAGACATTTCTGGTACAAAAGCTGAGTCTGCTATCGAGTCAACATCATTTAACAGTACTGAACCATCTCCAATAGAGTCTTGGAGTAATAAAGATCCAGTGCCTTCCTCAGGTGAATTGAACATTTCAAGTGTAATCTCAGGGCAACTTGCAAATCTGATTACTTGCCTTAATTTTGTAGTGACCCTTGCTTTACAATGGAGCAGACTGCCCTAGCATATTATTCTTGAGAGTGTACTGTAGCCACTTTGTTTAAAATGTACTTCAGAGCCTCAGGGAGGTGATCACTTTCTCCCTGTGGCCTCTGTCACAATATCAGGAGTACTATATCTTTGTTGATCTCCCTAACTAATGCTTTTGTTCCTCCCATATGTTGTGGACCATATCCTATATTGTGGCATATGAGTAGTAGGCTGATATCGAGTAGTTTTGTTAAAGAACTACTGTAATGGTATTCTGAGAACAGAGAAATAAGTGTAACTTAAAGGATTACTGATGTTTTGTAAAACTAATTTGAATGGCTGTTCATTTCTCTGTATGTCTTTTGTATCTTCAGATCTTGGTAAAAGAGGAATGCATAACTGACAAATGAAGCATTGAATTTTCTTTTGCTGGGTTTTTTGCAGTGTTGTTTGTGTGTCTTAAGTGATTGAGATAATTGACTAGACAATATAACAGTCTCTATAACATACAAACATTTGGATAGGCTGGTTGCCAAGAGAAATAGTGGAATTACTTATTAAAGGAGAACTAAATTTGTTTTAAAATATCATTACATTTTGTAGGGTCAAATTCTGAATTTAAACTTGCTTCTTTTTATTGTTTTCCTCACCAGAACACTTTTCTGGAAAGCAGATCTGCTCTCCATCCACTGCTCTATGCTAATAATTACAACCTGCCTTTATCATCATGTGTTTTTACACAGTTTTAACTATAGCATATATATATGTTGATTTGTTTTGGGTTTGATGTGTTTGGTGATACAGTAGTTTGCAAAAGTGTTAATTTTTTTTCTACAGCTCAAATATATAATTATTTTTCTTTAAATTTAATGTCTTTTAATATCTCTACCAGGAACAGAGAAGACACGAAAATTTAAGCCTGATCCAAAACTTATGGACCATGGTCAGTCCAGCCCGGAAGATGTCGATATGTACAGTACTAGGAGCTAAGACAAGCCTGCTGACAAACCTTTGAAGTATTACAGATAATGGGGAGGGAAGGAGTAATCTTACAGTACATACTCTATAAGGTATAATTTAATCAGGTATTTTCTTACATCCCAATTTGTGGTATTGACTTACATGATTTTGTTCAGTGTATTTGGCTTCTCACTACTTGCAAACAGTGAGAATTCACTCACTGTCAGTGGTATTAGCAACGCACTGCAAATGAGATTTGTCAGTGTCTTCTCACAATGAGCTTGTTAATAAATGTCACTTCATAAAGGATATTTGAAAATGTAAACATGTCTCTAGACTTTGGCTTAAGTGTTCATTAATCTAAAAGATGAATGTGATGGATGGGGTTTGCAGAGGCTTCTTTGTCTTTTTTCTTTCAGTTCTGGAATGAAGTGCAGCTTCTTACTGGTCTGGGCACCCTTAAACTCAGTTGTTACATGAATAGCATTACCTTTAATGCTTGTCTAAACAAGTCACTTCATTCTTTGCAAAGTCATTTGCTGCTGCCTTTCATGAAGGAGATTGGAAACAACGTCTTGTCCTGCATGCTTCTTTTGTATTTAAATACCAAGTCAGGAAGAAACACACAGCTGAACTCTAAAACATCCTTTGTAGAGTATATATTAGCTTTCACCTACTTCAGATGCTGTGAAGAATTGTATGTAAATTGCTTAATCCATGAAGCTGGTACTGTTTGAATTTAAATAGAAAGCATTAACAATGTTTAGAAAGTTGGAAACCTATAATCTTGAGGTTTAAAGTGCTGTCAAATATTTTAAAATCCAGAAGTAATAGGCAGCCAACTATTTTTGCTATGCAATACACATTGATCTCAGGAGTCTTCCTTGAAAAACGTGCAACTTGTTATCAGAACCCAATGATAATCAGCCTGCTGCCTAGGGCTAATCACATCTCTGTCTCCTGTGGCACTTCCCTAATATATAAACTGCAAAAGGATATTGTGCTGGTGATTTTTCCTTTGATCTCTTGAATTCTGTTATCTTTCAATTAATGAAAATATTTGTGTTGTTGCAAAGTTGAGGTGGATGAGCAAGAGCAAACTGTACAGACCTTGTTCAGTTGGAAGACTTGAACATGAGAAGAAATGCTGCTTCATGAGAGTGTGTTCTCACCACTGGGATACAAAGGGGTATTTGTTCTTCTTCTCCATCAGAAGAGATTTCAGAACCTGATTCCTCCTTCTAAAACATCTAATGCAAAGGTAGAGGACTAGTGAAATACAGGCAAGCAATGCTTCCAGTACCACTGTGCGACTAACAGAAGTTGTGAGGAGATGTGGGACATGCATGAGGTGCAGATGAGTGAGCAAAAGAGTAAGTAAGGCTTTTATGAGGATTGAGAAACAGATACGTATTGATACATTGGATTCCAAAATTCAGGGAAAGTGGCAGACTGTTACATCAGTTATTTATGAAAATATATAGTGAAAACAGTAAATGTGAAGTTTAAAGAAGAATAATTTTATTAAATTTGCTTGGGATACTTGGTTTCATGTGCTTTGTTTCTTTAATCACCTCTTAAGGCTCAGGAAGCTGTTGGAATCCAGGCAGCAGCAAGAGGATATTAAATCAATCTTCAGAGCTACTAGCTACCAGCATGTCAACAAGAACAGTAAGATGATGCAGGTTTGCATAGAATTTGTAGGGGGTTACAGTGGTGATGTTTTTCAGTATGTAGTGGAAAACTATGCTCAGGAATTAGTCTTCAGGGAGCAGGGAGAGGAGCTACCTTGGATGGCTGATCAGGAAGAAACATGTATGTCGTTTCTAGGCAAGAGTAGATCTTAAGAGACTGCCTGTACCTGCAGTGCCAGAAACTGGTTCATTCCACACTTAAGGGCATTTTCACTGAGATCTCATGACACAAATTAAAGCTTCTGCTCTGCAAAAGGTACATGGGACTCCTTGGTGGAATTAAATGTTTCTCACAAGCTGTTCGTATTACAACCCCTGATTTCACAAGAAGCTGGAGCTGTAAATGAGCATGATATACAAAACTTTCCCAAGGCTGTATTTTAGTCTCAAATAACTCCTTTGGGCAAAATAGTAATAGAACTTTACCTCAGAGTTGAATTCTTTATTCAGAGGTCTTAGATACATTTCCTGGGACATAATTTAAAATTACTGCTTCTGCCCACTTTGAATGAAGGGTCTGAAGAATACAGTTATGGAGCTCATCAAATGGTGTTTCTGAGCTGTCATTTCTTCTTGGTGGACAGGAAGAGTGAGCTGGCACAGGTTTATTCCAGTACAGGATTTTTATTCTGCCTTTTAGTTCATTTTTTTGGGCAGATGAGATTTGTCTCATTCTTTTTAAAGAGAGGGTAATTTTTTATTGTTTATTTTCTGTCAGTGATTTTTGTTCAGTATCCTGACACAGTTGAATAGCTGGGAGTAAAATTAAAGGCTTGGTTTCAGCAGTGAAACAAATACAGCTTTAAGTCAACTCTTTACCTATTTGCAGCCAAAGAAAATGGGACAGAAAAAGTATGAAAAGTTTTGTATCCTGTCTGGGTGTGTTCTCTGCTTTCAGAGACCATAATCTTTCAGTTGCTACTTCCCTTTCCCTGAAATGTGATCTAGTATAATAGTTCATTGATAATATACACTTCTGTTAGCATCAGTCATCATCTAGTCCACCCATGTGAGACACATGATGAGAGAAATTTTTAGAGGTACCAAAGATGTGGGGTGTTATGGAGAAGCTTGGAATGTATTTGCTGAAATGAAGGCAGCCCAAATCAGATTACTGATCTGCTCTTGCACAGATACTGGAGTGGTGACTGGGAATCTTTATTAATCAGCTGACATTTTGTGAAGTGTTTCTTTAACAAATCTAAAAGGTGCCTGTCATCTTCAGTTCAGCCAGCTGAAGCTCCGTGTTTCACATACTGCTCTGCAGATGGCTTGTCTGGATAGCAAGGAACTGTAGCTGCATCTCTGTATTGATAACCTCTAGTAAAGGTGCTATGCAATGGCTTTGAAAAGGCAAAGCAAATCTACATTATTCCATGCTTGTGAGTCCTTGTTTTACATCTCTGTGCCCAGCCTGAACTCTTCAGATTTCAGATGCAGTGCACAAACCTGTCAATGCACAGAAGAGTTAACCAAAGTGCAGAGAAGTTACACTGCAATATGTGGTTTGATTAGTTGAAACACTACAGTCTCTCTCACAGATATCATTAATAATCATTTAAAGCTTGACCTGAAAGTTCAAAATAGTTTCTTTCTTAATGCAGTTGCATAATAAAAGTAACAACATACACTGTTATTTTTATATATGTTATATATTTTTGAAATGTCCAATGTTCTAAAGAGCTGGGTCATGTGATGACTTTTTTTAATACAAAAACCTTTTTAATCTAATGCATGTTTGTATTTATGTTTGATTGTATTTGTTATATAGAGATTTGGAATTTGTTGATACTAATTTTCACATAAACCTGATTGTAATATTTTATTTTGTCATATTCTTGTGAAGCACCTGAAAATAAAGGGTGATGAGATACTTTTTAAAATTAAGTTTAACTTTTGTATGTTGTCTCATCTCTGGGGCAAAAATGGTCTTGTCACTTCCTTTTCTCTTAAGCACATTTTAGAAGTTAATTGGTAGACATGACTAAGTCACATCTGATAGAAAACAATTCAACCCTGAGATCCTGAACTGTACAGTCCAGGCGGAAATCACCAAGGCGCCGTACAGGGCATATTAATGCTCAGTAGTCAGTTGTTTGTCTTAAATTTTTTAGAAGTGCTTCAGTTTTTTCTTGGCTACTTCCCCTGAAGTATGCTGTAGCTCAGAACTTGGAGAAAAGAGCTTTTATCTATACTGGAGGGGTGACACACATCACTGAAAGAATGAGGCAGATACCGAAGATATTTTCCCCAGTATGGCTCCATGATAATCTTACAGGTAAATTAATTTACTAATCCAAGAGTCATAAATAATGTGATACATAGTGGAACCTACAGTGGAACTACTTGAAAGAAGAAAAACTGTGTGAATAAGTAATGTGGCTATTTCAGTGACAATTATGATTCTCGAGTAACTTAGGAAATACTGTAGATGTATTAATGTAATGCATCAGTATAGCTATCTTGTAGTGAAGGTCTGTTATTTCTGAATAATGTTAAAATACAGAAATTGTATTTTAAATCCAAAAAGAGTGGGGTTCTGCAAAGCCTAGACATTTTCAAAAGGGATGTTATTATGTGCACTGGATTGTGTGGTTTTTATTTTAAACTCTTCCGAAGCAAAGCTCATATGTGCTCATGGTGTAGAAGTTTTCATATTATTTTTAATACCACAGTATTGAAATTCTGCTGTTGCAGACCAGAGCAAGTATATGAACCAAACTGAAATGCTAAGGAGAAGGGAATTTAGAAGTTGGAAAAATCTTATGTTCTTTTTAATTGAAGATACTTTTTGCGTTCAGGTCTAATGGCCAGATCTGTCTTGTGCTGCAAAAACTGAGTATGTCAGTATATATGAAGTTGTAGAAGAGAAAGGGAAATGGAACCTTCAAGACTGACTCAGAAGCAGTGAAAGAGACGTTTGTTTGGCAGCCCTGCGTTTACTGTGGGGCTGAGTCAGGACATCATTATTCAAGGTGCAATTAGTTCTTTGCCCTTTACAGGCTGTAGGAGATAGCTTTTGCTGAAACTGAAAGAAATGCCACGTGCTTCCCTTTGTGTGATCAGGTAATGGGTGTAAACTGCCACTGTCCTGGTTGGTAACTATGTTGTGTGTTATTTGTAGCAGTCCTCATATCAGTGTTTGAGAAGTGCATGGTTTGCTTTGAGTTTGGGCCTGCCTTGGTACCTCTGCAACAGGACAGGAGTAGGAGTGTTCTCCAAAGCTGATTTGAAGCAGATCTGAAATGAATTAAGATTAAAGCAAATGAGCAGTTGACCAGCTTCCACCATTAATTTTGGTCAATAACTTCAGTGTTATTACATATCTATTTGAGGAAATAAAATAAGGTGTAGTCTACCTAGGCTGTTACTGTAGAATGTGTAACTTTCTACTTTGCTCTCTTCCAGAAATGAAGATGGTAAGTGAAAGAAATGGGTGTACTGTGAAATAAAAATCTTAACAGCTGTTGAGGCCTATGGGCATGGGCTTTATTAGTGGTTACCTAGGTAGGCACTAAAAAGAGAAACATACTGGTGGGCTCTGCAGCCCTTCCTGAGGCCTAGTCCAAGCTTCCTGCATTTGGTAAAATGCAAAGACATCACAGAAAGCCAGCAGTTTGAGTCTTGTCATCTGCTTCATTAGAACATCTTGCCCAAGTCAAAACTGCAATTACATTTTTACATCTTTGTCTCAACCAAATTAATAAAAGCCCGAGGTAGAGGTGCTCTGTGCATCTCAACCTGAAGTACCAGCATTGGGCAGCTGTGAGCTGGAACCTGAGGGGAAATTCCCTGTCAACTAGAAGAGAAAAGCAAGTGTAGGAACTGGTGCTTCACACTTCTGTTCCATTTGGAGAAGGATCACTCAGGCTTTTTTACTGAGGTATATGTTCATTTCTCTGCCCTTGTGAGCGTGCTTCTGGGATCTCTTTCCTGTAAAGCAGTCTTCTGGCAGGGCCAGGAATCTGTTTTATCCTCTGCTGTAAACTTAAGTGCTGTTGGGCTTTCAGCCAGAGCAGTGTTCTTCCAAGAGTTTGCTAGGCATTGATTTTTACTGATCAGTATTTATCCTTCGGAAAATAAAGGTTAAAGTTTACCTTTAGCTGTAAATGTAACCCTGTTAGTCTTGTTTTCATAAGCAGCTGGTGCTCCTGTCAAATGAAGAAATCAGTGTTGGTATTTTATCAGTTATGGAGAAATTTCAAGAGCACATCCTAGAAAACAATGCTTGTACTAGCTTAAGCTTCAACACTTGAACAATTAGAGTAATAAATTTCTCTCTAGCTGCATTTAAACTCCTCCATCCCTGGAGGGGTTTTGCACACTAAGTAGATGTATTTAATTTGTGTAGTTACTGTACACGTTTACTGTCAGTTTATACTCATTAGTAATATTTATAATAAGGGTGTGTTCTCAATTTTCTTATTTGTTCATTGACTGAAGCAGTAGTTCAAAGGGGTTAACTCTGGTTAATTGAGGCAATCAGTGGGCTGATATAGATGGATATAGATGTCTGCATTTTAGGGAACTTTTTGTTAAAAAAAGTTAAAAAGTAAATTAAGTTCTAGTTCTCTTTCTTGCTATATTTCGATATCACAAAAGAAACAGTGCTAGCAAAATCCTAGTAAGAGTTATCATAAAGTTGTTGTCACTATGACTTAAAGTATTTGTTTCTCCTAGGTATGAAAAAGTATGCTGGCTTGGTGATAGAATATACTGATCTCCTTGTCATCCCTGATACAAGCCTCCACTTAGCTGTATTTAATGAATTACCTTCTCTAAGAGATAGTAAGGTGTATTAATTCAAGGGGCTATTTAGATTTTTTTTGCCTTTAAATTAATTTTTAATTGGTGGATGGGTGGGGTGTGGAGTGGGGGATGGTGCTGGGGGAAGCATGCTATGAAATAAGCTTTTGTTTCAGTTCCAGCTGTAGTAAATTGAGCTGTTGTGACTGGGACTGGAATCTGATGCAATTAGGGGGAGTAGGGATCCTTTTACCTTTATATATGCAGATAAAAATATCTAAATAAAGCTGCAGTTTGAACTAAAGTAAATCTCAGTGTAACTGCACATTCGCAAAAAGAAAACTGATTCAGAGAAACTGGGATGCTGTAAGAATTCGTGTCTAGTTGGTATAGAAATCATAGCTTTAATTTCCTTAGAATCTTATTTGCAAATGCATAAATATATATATGGCAACGATAAGGAAAAATATGTATGATATAGCACAGAATCACAAGGTTGGAAAAGACCTTTAAGATTGAGTCCAGCCATCCCTATCCTCTCCTAAACCACCTCTCTGAGCACCTCATCTCCCCGTCTGTTAAATACACCCAGGGGTGGGCACTCCACCCCCTCCCTGGGCAGCCTGTCCCACACCCCTCATTCTGTATCCCACATTTCACACCGAACCATGGGAGAATTTAGGGTAAAGTAATGAGATTGGAAGTTAGGAAATCATGAAAAACAAAACTTGTTTTCTAATCAAGTTGCAGGTTGAAGACAGAGGTGTTGGTAACACTGTGCTGCAGCAGGGCTTGGCAAGCAGAGTAAGCATTGCAGTGAGAGTTCAGTTGTTCTCAATGCAGAAACAGCTTTAGGACCAGCTTGATAAGATCCTTTAGTCTTCATTTTTATACTATTTAACATGCTTTTACAAACAACCTATATTCAAGGGACTTTGGCTTCAAATATGCTCAAAGTTTATCTTTAAGTGAAGCATAACCCTTCAAGGAGTATAGCTAAATGCTTGTGACAGGTACATCAGTGTGTGGAAACTGCTATCATTAAAGGAATACTTTGCATGTGTTTTAAAAGATCAGAAATAGCGAGTTTAATGAGACTTTTTTAATGGAACAATCCATTGTCATAAAGGAAAATATATTGAAGAAGTTATCAGGAAGTTGTATCTCTTAAGTTAATTAGTAATTCTTTATAGGGAAGGATGCTGTAAAACAAGCTCAAAATCCATGATCCTTGACTTTCTATAGGAAATAGCAGCAGCAGAGAGTGCACGCTGCTGCTAGCAAAACCTGGAAGAAACAGTCTTTTGCTCCAACTGGTTTCAGGATGTGTGTCCTTAAAGTCTTGCTTTTTGTTCTGTTCATGGCTGGAGACTCAGTGAGTGAGCAAGATGCTTCAAAACGTAAGACCTGCTTGTGCTTTTGCTTTACAGCTTGTCAAAATAGGGATGTGTCTATCCAATACCTGCCTTCCCTCTGGTAGTGCTGCTATTGTGCTGCAGTCCCAACAGTACTGCTTCTGGAGAAATTCTTGTGGATTAGGTAAAGTTTATTTTTAAATAATGGGAAAACAGTGAAAATGTTTAGACCTTTGTGTGACAGCTGCTTACTTGCATTTGCTGTCCTGAAGGGAGTTCTTTACTGCCAAGAGTATGGTGATACTTTGCAGAGACATAGGTATGCAAGATGAAAATGTTTTTGCTTTCACCTGTTATCCTGAATTTCTATATGCTAAAAGATGGCAACCATGTGAATTAAACCTGAAATATTAGGTATTCTGTGGGTTTGGATCGTTCTGAGTCAATTTGTCAATTTTATTATTAGCACTGTACTTTAGCTGGTAGCTATGAGTTATTAGTAATTAGGTATCACCAACCCATTAATGATGTAAACCTGCTGCAGTTACTATTTCTCTAATAGAGTTTTGGCTTCTGATTTGAGATTGTTACTTTAGACTTTACATTGCCATAAAAAAAAAAGTTACCACTTTAAGGATAAGTTTACATTTCTATAGACCTCAGTACTACGACAGGCACAGCAATGAGCTCCTTACTGACATGGAGTAGTACAGCATTAATATCAAAGGGTGTGTGATCCCACCCTCTCCAGCAGAATCACAGCTAGTTATTTTCTACTCCCTTAGCAGTTATTGTAACATTACTAAAAGATCTGTAATTCTGTTATTGATCTTAGAGGTGGCTAAAAATCACTAGTGCTGCTTATCTCCTAGAGGATACCATGCCAAATACTATCAGGAATGTTTCATTGTTTGGCACTTCATAGTCATAACATGTGATCTATATTGAGGTTGTCTTGGAAAATGCTTCAATGCTGAGGCTCTCTTTAGAGACAGGGATGCAGTGTACGTAAATAGATTTACATAAAGGCAAGCCTTCTTGGATTAGATTGCCTTGGATGGTGGGGAGGAAGGCAGCTTCCATCTTTTTTTGAAATAAAGACTCCAGCTAATGATGCATTAGTCATGAGTCTGCTAATCCACCTGTTCATAATATAAAATCCTTCTTACAGTAGCAAAACTGTGATATTAACAATGCCAGGTATGCTCAGAAGAGTCTTCTCAGAGACCTCTTCCAGTTCTGACTTTCACTGTAAATCTGTATCTTCCAATTGGCAAAATTTCACAAAATTATCCTCAGCTGCAGTTGTTGGGAGCAGACAAGTTTTTATCTTCTCTCTTAGCATGTCCAGGGGTGCCTTGCAATTACTTGTTTGCCTATACATTATAGATCAGGATGTCAGGAACATCTCCGTAGATCATAGACTTGAGTGGTTTTGCACCAGAACATCTGGGTCAGCTTGTAGCTTGCTGGTGAGAATGCAGAGTACAGCATTCACTCTGAGTCTCATGTAGGAGAAGAGCAGATAGCAAAGAATGTGGGCTTTGAGTCCCAAAACGTGATGACTGATTAAGGCTGCTGCTGAGGAAGCTGGTTTTGTACAGCTGTGTGTCTGGGAAGTGCTGTAAGCACTCCAGCCCACAGCTCTCACATGGTAAAAGGAGGAGGGGAATCAGCATTAATACAAAACAAATCTTTTAGCAGACCAAAAATAAGGAATAATCCCAGTGCAAAACACACAAAAAGGTTTTAATTTTAATTATAGTTAGAGAGTTTGGATCTCAAACGAGTTTCATGATTTTTAGCCTTTGCAAAAAATCTAGATATGTAATGGAAATCAGTTACAACCACACTTAAATGTTGCAACAGAAGTCATAATGATATAAGGCATAAAATTCACTGTCTAACTGGAAAATGGGTGCAAATATGGAGTAAATTATGCAGGTAATTTTTCAAAATTTTTTCAAATAATTTCAATATTTTGAAGGAGTAACTGGAAAATAAGATTTAGCGTCATCTACAGAATACATCATATGAAGCTTAAATTTCTTATGCAATTAGAAATACAGTACACTATGGTACCATGTAATTGCATTAAATATTTGTTTTGTTTTAATTTACAGCCAACTGTACTGGAGTTGCAGACTTTAAGGACTGCCAGGGTAATGCAGACAGCTTCTGTCCTACCAATGTTACTTGTCAATGTAAAAATGAAAAACCTTTTTGCAGGTAGGGTGTGGAGTTCATTTGTTTAAACTTACAGTATATAAATGCAGCTTGTAAAAAAAAAAAAAAAAAAACAAAAAAAACCAAAAACAAACAACAAAAAACCCCAAACATTATTAATGAATGAAATTTAGACCCTGCAGTATGATCCTTGAAAATAGATTTTGATCTTCATTCACAATCTGCATAAGCTCAGAAGTCTAAAGGTCTAAAGTACAAAGCACCAAATCTGGGATCTGAGTGCAGAAGTTTCTTTAGAATATGTGTAGGCCATACAATTCATAATTTAGGTAATTACTGTAATCTTAAATTTTTACATGCTTATTGTTGTCTCAGATATTTTACTTCAGAACTGAATTATGTTGTGTATGACAAGTTAATTTTCTCACAGTAAAAAAATAAAATAAAAATACATATTTTAATATTCTCTTCTCCATTGTGTAGTTGGGTTTTGAGGGTTTTTCTCCATTAAAAAAACATTCTAGTCATCTGAGTAGAAAATCTTGTTCCCATATCTTTGGCCATAATCATGCCATGACTTATGTAATATATGCTGTTCTCAACCAAGCTGATAGTCTTGGACTTGGCAGAGTGCATGTGCATCAGATCTAGAGCAAGAGATGTGTACTACAAAGACAAGGAGAATCTTTAGACAAACAGGAAAAATATGATTCTCTTGAATCATATATGATTGAATACCTGCAGTATTCAATAATTGTATAGCAAAATGTTTTCTGGTTTTGGTACTACTTAGTTTTAAATAATGTTGCTAAAAGTAGTATTTTTATTTGCAGGTGTGATTACTTCAGAGTGGACTGGAAGGAATATTGGTACATGGGTCCCAAATGTAACCGCCTTTGGAACACTTTAGATTTTATTTTAGTATCTGTGATTCCTGCAGTAGCACTGGTTATCATAGTTGTTGTGATATTTTGCTGTGTCTACCACTTCAAAAGTAGAAAAGTTGGGTAAGTTACACTGGATATGGTTAAAAGGGGTTTTATAATCAAAATGGAAGAAAAGCAAAAGAAATCAGATTCATTTTTAACCTCTGGATATTTAAATCAATGAGCTTTTAATAAAGCATCCTCTGCCAAAATACTGTTTACACAATTTAAAACTAAATTAAAGCATTTTACCTGATATGTTAATGGTTATTCAGCATTTTACCACTGTGTGCATGACTTCACTTGAAATTGTCACTTCTCTTATTTAAGGCTAACCAGACAAACTTTAAAGATTAACAAGTACATTTACTATGTTAACTCAGAACTACCAAATCTATTTTGGTGGTTTATTTTCTTTTAAGGGTTGCCTTTCTTTCCACAGGTTTAAAAAAAAAACCAAAACCCAAAATGTAATATTGAATAAGACCAATAAACACTGTCAATAGGGCCTCTTTTGGTCCTAGGCTTTGGCAATTTCAGCTGTTTTCAACACTTTGTGGGGGTTGGAGTGGGAAAGGATAAGGAATACAGGATTGTTTTCCTTTCACTGAGGCCTGTTAGTGTGTATCATTGGTACTTTCTCTTTCATGGAAAACTGGTAATAATACATAGCTCTCGAATTTGCCAGAGTACATCTAAACCTAAACCTGCAATATGAAAAAAAGACTTACCAGAGCTGTTACTAATGCTCCAAATTCATGTTGTTTCTCCAACCAGGAACCAGACAAACCCTCCACGCTCTGAGGCACAACATAACCCTGCGTTTACTGATGAAACCACTAGTAACCTGGGCCGTGTTTACCAGCGGTCACCCAGGGTAAGAGATACTGGCGTGTGGAGTATACAGCTTGTTCCTGATTCTAGTGGAAGTCAGACATGATTTTGTGATTCAGCAGAGTGATATATGAATAGAAAAAAGGTCATCTGCTAAAATTAACAGTAATCAGAACTTAAATTCTTCCTTTTGCCAAGTATTTGATTTTTCAAGATCATCTGAAAATGACAAATGAAATTTATTGTTTATAAGTGCAAATCAATGCACTTAGAAAAGCAGACTAATTATCTCTAAGTAAGAAATCAGAGCTCAGAAGGGGCATCTAGAGTACTGTTTTCTGAGAAAGTTTTGGGTTTATTTGCTAGAGATTTTATGAAGAAACTGAAAACAATAGAAGGAACATTGTAGTATCACTGCTTAAATCTTGATGATGCCTCTGTTTTGACTATTGAATCTAACTCTGACCCCCCTTCTCGGCAAGCACATCTGGAATTTCAGGGTCATTCACATTGATGTCTCTGAGAATAAAGAAGTTTCTTGATAAAACTCATAATCTGGCAGTATATAATCACAATGTAAAATTGGAAATGTTTGTTTCAATACATTTTATTCAATTGAAAGTGGAATGAAAACTTGTGAAACAGGTTAAATTGCCATAATGCAACTCTTCTTTGCTTTCCATGCTGAGCGCGATGCTCTCCAGTGAAGAGGCTGGGGAGGGATAGAAGGAGATGAAGGATATGGCCACTGTTTATCTTTGTCACCTCTGGGTTGCAAAATCTATGAGTGACAGTGCATAACAAAGGCTTGTAGTGCCTGACATAAGCATTGTTGGCAGATATCTAGCTGTGTGTGTTTAAAATTCACTGCCTACAAGTGAGTGGGTCTGGGGATAGAGGATTGAACCATTTCCTGATTAAAGGCCTTAAATAAAACCTGAGACTAAATTACCTGCATCACCTTTGTAACATAATATTTCAGTGGGACCTTTGCAACATTCCTGTGAGATAGAGTAGGAAGAGTTGTTATAGGATTACAAAGGTAACCTGTGACAGAGCTGGGATTTGAACCTTGATCCCCCTTTCCCCTGGGCTAGCGCTCTGCCGTGTAGGCAAGAACTTGAGAGCAGAGATCAGCGCTCGGCCTAGTGGGTGTCTCAGGAAAAAATGGATAAATGCACTTCAGAAACAGAACAGGAAATGCAAAGTACAAAGAGAGATGAAGGGGAATATACTGGGTGGGGAGGTAATTTCCTCATTGGGTACTTCAAGTGATTGTTTTACCTGTGGAAGGAGTGTGGACTGTCTGAGAAGGAAGGAGTGTGGAATGTCTGAGAAGGAAGGAGTGTGGACTGTCTGAGAAAAGAGAGAAAAATCTAGTCTGAGACATTTCCTGTCAAATATATCTGTAACTATTCATGTATTGAAAATTCGGGGAGAAGGGGGGAGAATGAGGCCTAAGCCTATCTTCACCAGGAGATGGTGCTGTTTAATTTTTAACTAATTATGAATTTCATTCAGCTGGAGCTGCCATTGTCACGATGTGACTCATTAAAAATCCTGCACACTTTGTTAGGGCCGTGCTGTGGGTAAGGGCTGCAGTACTTGGTACTTTCCTGTGCTCCCAACTGCAAGTTCCAGCCCCAGGGCAGTCTGTGGGGTGATTCCACCTGCCTCATCTTTTTGCCAGATGTGATGGACATTTCTTTTTTTTTTTTAATTGTGTTAACTTTTGCTCCCATGCTGACAAGGCAGGTGAGTGCATGCACTGCCCTGCAGAGCCCTCACCAAAGCTCAGAGGTGAGAGGAAATCAAAATCTGCATGTGATGGGATCAGCACATCAAAGACCCTGAAAGTTCCTTCTCTCCTGAGGGTACCTTGTATTCAGAATTACTGCAAGTCATTATATTTTTAAGAAAAGATATCTTTAGCAAATGAAAATAACTTATTTTATGAAAATTGTAGAATATTTGTTTTGTTTCTTCATAATATTACCCTTCTTCCTCCTGCAGTATGTTTGGCAAGACAGCAGACAGTCTTTAAACAACAGTATTCAATCAATCTTAATTGTTAATCACTGTATTCAGTATAACTTTTGGCTCACTTTTGCAAAAAATTAGAGGTAAATCCACAGTTATTTATGGAGAGGCATCTATCTGAAATCTTTAATCATAAAAGACTCAAGAAAGCTTTCAGTTCTTAGTAAGACCCTTAATACCTGGTTGCTTAATTGTGCAGAGCCTGTTATATTTTCAAGGTATGTTTTCTGCATTAACCAAACGTGTAAAGACTTTTTCACTATTGAGTCTTTTAGATAAATGGAATTTTCAATGTTTCTGTAACAAATAATATACTTCAACTAATAAATCAGTTTATATGGGTGTTTCACACCAAAGACAACTGCTAACATACTCTACCTGGTAATCTATTTTTCTAATTTGCAGTCATTTTATTCTGTGTAACCACTTGGTTCCCTACATATAGGATCCCTGGGTTGGACAAATTCCAAAAGCTATACTGAGAAATCAAGATTTTGATGATGGCCCAATCCCAAGTCATTTACAGAATTACAGGTATGAGGCTGTTTTTCTGTCATCTCTGCTCTTTTTCACTGTATGCTGTAGTTTGGAGACTAAGAATTTGTGGGTTTGCCAGTGGCATGGCAACTGGCAAAGATTCAGTAAATGGTTAAGCTTTTGACTGGATCATTCACATACATTTTCTGGCCTTGGTCTTTGATAGAAAGAGGTTATTCTTCTGATTTTTTTTCTTTATTCTCTTTATTTGCATTATTCTAACAGTGTTGCTGCAGGTATTCTAGGACACAAGATACAGGACTAAATTTATCAGCTCTCTGTGTAAGACTTAGTCTGATTTCCAAATGACATGCTGACTTTATCTTTTCAGTGGTAATCTCTCTTGTTTCTGAAGCTAAATCCTAAAATACTACTTTATCTAAAGGCTTGTATGGTTTTCCTCTGATAATTACAAACATTCATTTTCATTAGGTTTTAGAAATGCAGCTTCCTTAGTTGTTCTTCCTCACTTGAATCCTCCTCACTAACAACAACCAACTGTTCTAGCTCCTACCCACAACTTTTTCAACGAACTTGCTTACCGTGGGCAAACTAAATGATAGCAGAAAAGTTTCCTCCTAAGTAGCAGTGTTCTACTACACAGACAGGAGTTTGCTGTTATTTTGGTCCAGCAAGGAGGTCTGATTTTTTTTTTTTGTTAAGATAAACATTGATAGTGTTGAAGGTATACTGATAGTGAACGAAAACATTTTCAAAATAATCATAGGAATATAGAAAATCAGATATTATGCACTGTTCAGTGTGACAGTGTTAAAAAAAAGGTTTAAGAGAATGTTGCTTGTTTAAATTCACTTTAATCTGTGTTTACAGAATGAGGGTTTGACAGTAAAATGAATTTAAAAGACAACAGTCTTACTGTTACTGCCTCAGTGTCATGCACACAGTAATGAGCTTTATTTTTGTATTTCAGTTTAATGTTTAATCTAATTTGCAGTATATCGTTGTGTATATTTTCAATAACCACCTCTTTCTTTTGTGTAGTCCCATGCATGCCCAGCCATCAAGGAGACCAGATTCCACAACAGACCGTTTCTCTAACCGGCGACCTCAGTATGAAAAATTTAATTATCCAAACAGTGATTTGCCATATGCAGATTATGCAGAGGAGAGACACTATCGGGTACGTACCAGTCATACCTGTGCCATCTCTGTTCTAGACTCTTCTGTCTGGGTACTGAGTATGAATTGCCATAATTCAAATGTAGTATTAATGTCACTCAGAAAAGAAGTGCTAATAGAAAGCCTAAAACCACCTTCTAATATACAGGTATCTTCAGAAACATTACATACCTACTAATTCCATTCTAGACTGGATAAATTTTGCAATGTTTTAACCATTTTCTGAGTAACATAACATCTCGTTAGCAACAGAATGTTCTGCTGTTGCTGCTTCCTAGCTGGCCCTGTTGAAATGTTTTTAAAGATTTCAAAACCTACTTCAGCTTGTGTGCACAAAGTCTTCATATGTTCTGTTATTTGCATGGAGATCATCTCCCAAAGCTCCTGGGGAGTACAGATCCAGAAGCAGCACATACATTCACATACTAATAAAAGAATTATGTGAGTGTAGTTTGATTATATACAGATGGTTTTACTAGCAAGCATACTAGAGAGTGTTGTGTCATGCTAAGGACCTAATTCTGTTCTCTTCACAGAGATACTAAGTACCAGTGCTTCTTACATCTGAAATGTCTTGGAATCCTGTGTGATCAGTGGCTGACCCAAATGCTGAGATATCAGTAAGACTGTGGGCTGGGACATAGAGGAAATAGCCAGAACTCTTAGAAGGACTAAAAGTTATTGCAAAGAAAAGATACAGAAGATAATTATAAAACAAACCATGATATTAGCATCCATTTTGTTTACGGTGTAATTGAAAACTTTTTGTGAATACCTGATTTTACAGTTTGCATAACTAACTGTTGCTTAAATTGTTGCCCAGTCGTGTGATTAACCCTGTGTCTAAATGACAAGATGCAATAAGCTGCCCTCCCTCAGAAGAAATGGAAAGAAAGGAAAGTCTTCTTGGATTTCAGTATGAGAAATGACAGACACACATGGTAATCATTATTCTTATGTGTTTGTTTCCAAGGATGGTGTAAATCCATTTCAGAGGGAATGGGGGATAAGGGGTTGCATTCCTTTCATACTTCTCAGGAAGACTTGTTCAAGACAGCTCTTGCTGGGTGCTGTTTTTTGCTTTTCAGCATCCACTTGGCTCATCCATTTATTTGTGCTGTTTGCTCTGTTGTGATCACCCTCCAGATGCTGCACAGCAATGGTGTAGGACCATGCATTTCTCTGACTGTAATTACAAAGATCCTTCAGGCCATTGTAGCACATAGACCCTGTTGTTCCCTGACGTTTCTTTGGTTTTCCCCTTAAAGAGAAAGAAAACAACAGACTGAGTGCAATTTTGAGCTGTGTAGGAAGAATCCATATGCTTGTTGCAGCAGTTCTTGCAGCAGGAAAGGCTGTGTTCTTGGGTGTAGCCGCCTGGCCTGACACTGTCAGCATGGTACACCAAGGTGCTGGGCTTCCCTCTATCCCAAGCTGTACCAAATGCTAGAGTACTACTGATTGATTGAACCTCTGCTCTTCCTGTTGTCCCTCCTTCCTTTTTCACTATGTCTGCCTTTGTTGTCTCATCAATCCTAACAGATGAAATGGCTTGCCTTTAAAAATGCAGTGGCTTTCTTTGTAACTTTGTTTTGTAAAGATTGAAAATAAATGAAGCTATGGAAAATTGACTACCTTGCCACTAAGGTACTGAAGTCCTGGATATATGTCCCAGTTTGCAAAAATTCCAAACACATTATCTTAACACTTACATTCAGTTACTTTCCTTATTGTTAGGTAATTTGTGAAAGTGAATCTTAAGGTTTTTAGGTGAAAATATTTTCTCTTCTAGAAACAGACATTTCTAGAAGTCACAATATTCTTGCAGCAGCTCCATGCTCTCCACAGTTCTACTATTGCCCAGACTGTACTGGCTTTCCTATGCAAGTATATTAATGGTGAAGCCAGAAAGCTATTAATTCCCTTTCATTCTGCTTCCTGCTCCTTGGAAGAGTTTAGTGAATCAGTACAGATTCCTGCTGGGGTATGGGGGAGGAAGGAAAGGCTGCCCCTGAAGCTGGTGGCTCTCCTTTGCTGTGTAACTTTGCTGCCACCCTAGCCATCGCTACCTCTTTAGCCCCAGTTGCCTTTTTGTTTCTCCCCAAAGTAACAACTATCCAAAGTGGGTGAGTTTCACTGTTTTTACTTCTACTGCAGCAAAATACCACTGGGAATTTAATTTCAGACCTAGCACATGTTGAGGGCAGGTTCGCTGTTACATCAGCTGATACTGAAAGAGGAGTTTTTCATGGATAGTCGAAAGCATGTGCACCAAAATTCATTAAAAGGATTCCAGAGATTTTTCTTGATGGGAACTGCTTGCAAGTGTATGTTAGTATCTTCTGAGACTGCAGCCAGCCTGTACAGTGTTAAGAGTTGTGTTGTGATTAAAGCACACAGAAGTTAAACATTCATATTGGTAACACCCGCATAGACAGCTTGAAAAAATGCCAGAGGCTGAAGCGTGGAAGAAAGCCATCACTTTTACTTATCTCACCCACTGCTCTTTCAACTGGCACGTCCCATGGAAGTATCCTACTATCATCCTGCTATTTTTCAATTTGCAGCAGAAACAAGAGACTTGAAAATGGTTCTCTCGCTGTTATCTTCAGAAACATACAGAAATGGTATTAGACTATCAGTTTGAACTATTTTGACCCCAGAAAGTCAGATCTTAATGTGTGAGAGAATTCTGTTGGTGAATTGCTTTTTTTCCTGTCACTTCTTAGCCTCCAGTAGTGCCATAATTTAACAAACTCTGGTTGTTGACCTCGGTTCTATTTGCCACCATGAAAGCGATCACAGAATTTGTGCCTGTTAGTGTGATATCCCAGCAAAACGATTCCTTGGAAAAGGAGAGAGAGATAAGGCAGTCCTGTCACATACACAGTGCTGGCAAGAGGCTATCTGGAAAGTATGCACTCGTGCTGTTTAAATTGAAATGAACCAAGTTTTGCAGAGTATGAAGCTTTCATCATCAAACTTTTGCTGCCTGCTGTTTAGTCTCAGGCAGATAAAGAGATGCAGGATGGCAGATGCAGCTCAGCTCCCAATACATGTAGTCACTCGTGGGCTGGTCATCAGTAAGGAACATCAGGCAGTTGTATGTGAAAGAAAAACTGAGGAAACCATTTGAAATACTATGCTGTTGCTTCTAACAACAACAATAATATTAAGGGATAGCTTTTAGAATATGCCATCTTCCCAGTACTACACTTTGGTGGTTTGCCCTTCTCTGGAGAGCAGAGGTGGTCTGCAAGTCTCTTAAATCTTTGTGTTCTGAAGGGTAAGGAACAATTCCATCCGTCTGCAAGGTATCAAGGTTATTCCCTGCCAAGTCTCAACAGCTTAAATTGGTAAGAGTGGTGTTTTGGCTCTTCAGGAGTCTTTGTGATTCAGTGCTGTGCTTCCTGATGTTTGGATTCCCGTGATCTTGGTGGGTTTTTGTGTTCTGTGCCTCTGAAAAATGTTTTGGTTTCCCTTGTAATCACTGCTCTGCTCTGCAAACTCGCGTGTTGGGTCTGATGCCAAGTGTTGTGTCCCACTGTTGGCAGTGGCCTTGTTGTTGCTTGTTGCTACTTCATGCTCGTTTTGCTTTTGAGATTTCCCTTGATACTTAGTCAAGAGGACAGATTCCAGCACAGATGACATTTTGTTGAAGAAAGGGGATAATTATTCTCTCTGTAGTTCTGGTTTTCTTTTGTTATCACCTGTGAGACCCTCTCACCCACTTCCCCACATATTCAGGCTTACCATTACCTTTTCCGGGTATATTTCATTCCTTAATTGCATTCATTAGTGGGAAATTTTCTCATTAGGATATCCTTTTGCTAGAGTGAGGTCTAGACTGTTCTTAATACTCCATTTACTTTGGTATGTGGCATGCCATGGACAGCATTGCCCCACTGTTACTGCCTACCCATTAAAGGGTAAAAAAAAAAAAAAAGTCAAAAGTAGGAGGGTGTCCAAGTTCTGTGCCAAGATGGTGAAAGTCCAGGAGTAACTCTGTATTTAACTGCAGTTTGTAACTGTGTAGTGCCAAATGACATTTACTTGCACAATTTTGGGACCTGAAGGTAGGTGCTTTATGCCATTTCCGTGCTCTGTTCTATCTGATGTCCTGTTGATGATTTAGAAGGGGGCAAGTCTTCCATCGGCTGCTCCACCTGCTAATCCAATTTTTCACATCCTGTTGGACATTCAGGCCACTGAATCCTGCTGTCCATGAACAAAATACATTTCAAGTGCAAGGCAAAACTTTATAAAACAAATCACAGAATGTCAGGAGTTGGAAGGGACCTCAAAAGATCATCTAGTCCAACCCTCCCTGCCTGGGCAGGATCACCTAGATTAGATCACACGGGAATGTGTCTAGATTGGTCTTGAATGTCTCCAGAGAGGGAGACTCCACAACCTCTGCGGGCAGGCTGTTATCTGTATTTCAGATGGATGTTTGTGTGTGGAATTCGCCTGTTATAGTACTGTGATTTATTCAACCCAAAGCAGTATCTACACCAGAGCTCTATGTGAGCTGGGTTACTGTCAGCTTTGAGCAGGGTTGGAAAAATTAACTTGCTGCAACCCATGTAGTTAAATTGGAGAACAGACCTTACGGGCTTCTCCAGCCTGAGTTTTTGCGTATTTACACGTGTAAGCATTTGGCATTTTTAGATGTTGACCAGTTTCACTGCTGTGGCTACTAAGATGTAGTCCAGAAGGCTTCTTATATTTATTTTTCTTCTTTTTTCCAAGGCCTGTCGCTCTTTCACTAAGAGAACTGTTGGGGTGGAGAGGTTGGATGGGCACAGACATCCCCACCAGGGTTTAAACAGGCCTTGAGGAAAACTCTGTGTTTTATGCCGGCATTTTCCTCGGATTTGCTGTCCGGGGTGAGGTTTCCTTCGAACTGCACTCTGCGGTCCGGAGTGGACCTGGAGGCCAGACCCCGCGTCTCCAACATTACAGTGCTGTACAATGTCACTGCTCCCAGAGGCGGACGGGAGAGGGATGATGCCCCAGGTCCCCCGGCGGTCCCGGGCCCCATTCTGGAGAGCCCCTAGGCCCCCGCCGTGCGTTTCTCTGCGCCCACCCGCAGGGCAGCGCGGGCCCCGGCGCGGAGGGGCGGAACGCGCGCACCTCAGGGACGC
>VXBZ01003831.1:0-10400 GCA_013399135.1 Heliornis fulica
TATATATACACACAGATATAATTCCCTTAATCAATGGTCCACCTTGCGAAATGTCAGTAAAATGTTCATAAATGTCCACCAAAGGTCCTCTAGACCATGACTGGGGTCCATCTGTTGTAAGTCTTTCACAGCAGGAAAGATATGTGTGATGGTGGACTGCCACATGCTGCATCCGGAACTTGTAGATGATGCATCTGGTGCAGTTCATGTTCATGTGTTGTGGATTGGGATGTTGGTCTCAAAGAAGTTGCTGAGTGCTTGTTGCTAAAGCTACTTCTGGCTTCATTGCCTCTGCACTTTATTCAGTTTCAACTAAGTAAATTCTTCTTAAACTGGAGAATTCTTATTGTAGCAACATTACTGTGATGTGTTGCAATCATAATAACAATAACACACATTATAATAAAATGCTAATTAAAATAATTTGCTATTCTCATTCAAAATCTAATCCCCTTGAGGTACATATTGGACTGTCCCATCTTTCCACATTAACACCCAGTCCCTGAGCACAAGCAGTTCCACAGATGGGCATGCCTTTGCCTAAAGCAGGAGTAACCTGTCTTCCCCATCACATTCTTTATGTGCACCACAGGGATGTTATCTCCTCCTGCAGTATGTAAAAAGTTTTCCTGGGCAGGTCCAGCTCAATTGGTAGAACCCCAAGTGTTAACTAAGCAGGTGGCCTTTGCTAAATGTATATCTCAATGGTTAAATGTCCCACCACCACTCATTGCTCTCATCATAGACTTTAGCAGCCCACAGTGCTGAGGCCCCCATTTGAAATCATTCTTTTTCCAGGTCACCTGGAAGAGAGGTCTCTGATCAAACTGCAACTTGCGATATGCATCCTCCAAAACCCCACAATGCCCAAGAAAGCCTCTGTTCCCTTTTAGCTAGCTGGTGGAGACAAACAGCTATGTCATAGATCACACCAACTGTGATCTGATGGTGTCCATCTTGTCATTTTATTCCCAGAACTGGATCTCCTGAGCAGGTCCCTTGACTTCTTTTTTTTTTTTTTTGTGGCAAAATTGACATTCAGAATGATTTGGACTATTTCTTCCCTTTCTCAACAAGTTCTGCTGAGTTGCCTCATACAATGACTGCATCAATGCACTGCAAGTGCTTTGGAGCTTCACTGGCTGGATCAGTCCATAGCAGATGGAGGGGCTGTGTTTCCATCCACGGGGTAGTCAATTACAGAATCACAGAGTTGTAGGGATTGGAAGGGACCTTGAGGGATCATCAACTCCAACCCACCCTGCCAAAGCAGGTTCCCTAGATCAGGTTGCACAGGTAGGCATCCAGATGGGTCTTCAATATCTCCAGAGAAGGAGATTCCACAACCTCTCTGGGCAGCCTGTTCCAGTGCTTCCTCTCCCTCACCATGTTCTTTCTCCCATTGGTGTGGAACCTCCTGTGTTCCAACTTGTGACCATTACCCCTTATCCTGTCCCTACNGCATTCCTGAGTGTCTGCCAGGTGTACTGGACAGCCCTCCAAGTGAAAGCAAACTATGGCCTGTGCTCTGCTTCCAAAGGGATTAAGAAAAACACATTTGTGATATCGTTTGTGGTGTACCACTTGGCTGCCTTTGACTCCAGTTCATACTGAAGTTGCAGCATGTCTGCCATAGCAGCACTCAGTGGCAGTATGACTTTGCTCAGTCCACAGTAGCCCACTGTCAGTCTCCATGCTCCATTAGACTTTGGCACTGGCCATATGGGACTGTTAAAGGGTGAGAGGGTTCTGCTGATCTCTCCCTGACTCTCCATTTGACAAATCAGCCTATGGATGGGGATCAGGGAGTCTCGGTGTGATATTGCTGCCAGTGCACNGCAGCATGTCTGCCATAGCAGCACTCAGTGGCAGTATGACTTTGCTCAGTCCACAGTAGCCCACTGTCAGTCTCCATGCTCCATTAGACTTTGGCACTGGCCATATGGGACTGTTAAAGGGTGAGAGGGTTCTGCTGATCTCTCCCTGACTCTCCATTTGACAAATCAGCCTATGGATGGGGATCAGGGAGTCTCGGTGTGATATTGCTGCCAGTGCACCACTGTGGTAGTGATAGGCACCTGCTGTTCTTTGACACTCAGCAGCCTCAGAACAGAAGAGTCCAGGCGAGATAGACAGCTGTTCAAGTTCCTCTGACTCCAAGGCTGCTATGCCGAAGCCTACCAGTACCCTTTGTGTCTTGGAAATAGAGTCCTGAGGCAGTCTATGCCTGGGACACATGGGGCCTTTGGGTCAGTCACAATGGAGTGGTTTTCCCATGGGTGTCATTCCCAGTTAGGCCCATTTTGGCCTCCTGTAGCATCACTCCAGAAATACAGATGGGTTCTGCTCCTTCATGACCTCGTGGCATTAAGTTGCATTCTACACCAGTATCTGCTAGAGCTTTGTACACCCAGTGGTCTGACATGCCAGACCATCAAATTCACACAGTTCAATAAACCCAGTTGTCCTTCTCTTCCACCTGGCTGAGCAGGGCCTTTGTAGTCCCAGCCATCATATTAATTATTCACTTCTTGTAAAAAATGACTTAGAAATCCATTCAAGAAGATCATAAATACAATCAGGCCTTCCATGTGATCTGGAGAACTGCCCACTGAAACTCTAGGGTTATTTTTCCTGGAAGAATCCTGGTTTGCTTTTTTTTTTTCCTTGCAGCTCATGTACTCATGCCTCTAGGGTCAAGTTAAGTTTTCTATCCCACTTCCTCATGCCCTCTCTGTGGTCATGCTGGTAAAACCACAGGGTGCTTTGTGGTGGGTACCCTCTATATCCTCTCCCTTGAGCAGAGGAATGCTTACTCCTTATATATGGAGTGCTTACTTATAGCTGAGGTACTGGACTGTATAGATGGGAAATAGGATCTGTCCTCATTGAGTTGCTTGACTGGTTTCTCCACAGTGGAGACAAAGGCAGAAGTGAGATTTTCTTTGTACTGCTGAGTCGGCTAGACAATTTATCCACCACTGGTCCTTCTTCACCTTTCCAGTCCATTACTGCTAATGAGTTGGCATGCAGCGGTGCTCCATATAAACCTCTGTCACATGCATTAGGTACACTGGGCTTCATCAGAATCTGTGGGTAACTTCACACTGTCATCAATCAGTCATAAAATGATCACTTTGTGCTTTGCTAATTCCCTCAAGTACTGGATANTATATATGGAGTGCTTACTTATAGCTGAGGTACTGGACTGTATAGATGGGAAATAGGATCTGTCCTCATTGAGTTGCTTGACTGGTTTCTCCACAGTGGAGACAAAGGCAGAAGTGAGATTTTCTTTGTACTGCTGAGTCGGCTAGACAATTTATCCACCACTGGTCCTTCTTCACCTTTCCAGTCCATTACTGCTAATGAGTTGGCATGCAGCGGTGCTCCATATAAACCTCTGTCACATGCATTAGGTACACTGGGCTTCANTTCACCTTGTCAGTGCTGAATACTGAGATCAAATCATTCTCACACTGAATAGTGTTACCATAAAATGGTAGTACACAAAAGGAACTTTCTCATCCAGCTTCCAGAGGTGATAAAGGACACCACAGGGAATACATAATGCAAGTAAGGACTTCCATGACACAACCACACAAACAAATAATACAACATTGTGACCAACAACTATTAAACTAACATAATGAATGCTTACAATTAATTCAACACGCTGTGGTCAGATCAGTTTTTATCTCAACCCCCTATTTGCCCCACACTGGGTGCCAAAAGGACTGTGGTAACTTAACCTGACTGGCAGCTAAAACAATAGAGCTGTTCACTCACTCCTTTCCCAGGGGGACGGGGAGAGAAATGAAAAGAAAAAACAAAGTAAAACTCATGGGTTGAGATAAAAACAGTTTACTAGGACAGAAAAGGAGCATCATGATGATGATGATGATGATGATGATGATGATAAAAATATACAAAGCAAGTGATGCGCTGCAGAGTTTCATGCCAACTGAAGCCAGTACTCTGCTAGTTCCCTCCTGGCCAATCCCCCCCTAGTTAAATATGGAGCATGATGTCCTGTGGTACAGAATATCCCTTTGGTCAGTTTGGATCAGCTGTCCTGACTGTGTCCCCTGACAGTTCCTTGGTGCTCCCTGCCCTCTCATTTGACTTTAGACAGGATGAAGAAAAGATGCGGAAGGATGCAAGCTGTATAGAAGTAGTATCTATAAGTTCAGTACTGTTAAGGAGATTTATTTGAGTAACTGTGGTTTCATGTCTTTTCAGTTCCCAACATGCAGCTGCTCAGGGCAGTGTATTTCTCTCCGGGATTTCCATTCCAAACCTGGGAGAGTGCTTTCTGAAAGCAAGTCTCCACAGAGTAGCCACCACCCTCTTGTGTTCATGGTGCACAGAGGCCAAATCCTGCAAAAGATAGCTCCCAGTTACTCTAGAACCTCACGGGCTGCTCTGTCCACCTTACACTGCCCCAGATCTGACATGACAGCACCCTCACACATGTTCTTCCAATAGCTGGCTATTGCCCAGACAGACAAGCAGTAATTAGTACAGCTATATGTACCTCACATCTTAATTTGACAAAACACCATTAGAAAACTTCAATCTGAACATTTGCCCTCTCATTTGGAGCTATCAGTGCCTTTCCAGGAAGCATGAAAGTTTCTTAGAAAAGAGCTGTCACCAGAAGGTAGAAAGTCCTCAATATGCTCTTCAAGTCTGTCACTCTGCAAATTGNAGAAGATCATAAATACAATCAGGCCTTCCATGTGATCTGGAGAACTGCCCACTGAAACTCTAGGGTTATTTTTCCTGGAAGAATCCTGGTTTGCTTTTTTTTTTTCCTTGCAGCTCATGTACTCATGCCTCTAGGGTCAAGTTAAGTTTTCTATCCCACTTCCTCATGCCCTCTCTGTGGTCATGCTGGTAAAACCACAGGGTGCTTTGTGGTGGGTACCCTCTATATCCTCTCCCTTGAGCAGAGGAATGCTTACTCCTTATATATGGAGTGCTTACTTATAGCTGAGGTACTGGACTGTATAGATGGGAAATAGGATCTGTCCTCATTGAGTTGCTTGACTGGTTTCTCCACAGTGGAGACAAAGGCAGAAGTGAGATTTTCTTTGTACTGCTGAGTCGGCTAGACAATTTATCCACCACTGGTCCTTCTTCACCTTTCCAGTCCATTACTGCTAATGAGTTGGCATGCAGCGGTGCTCCATATAAACCTCTGTCACATGCATTAGGTACACTGGGCTTCATCAGAATCTGTGGGTAACTTCACACTGTCATCAATCAGTCATAAAATGATCACTTTGTGCTTTGCTAATTCCCTCAAGTACTGGATATCTCTCTCAGAGGTAGTCCTGAGTAAATTGTAACATCTTCCTTGAAGGGATACCTTTCCCTCAGGCCAACAGAAGTTGTCTGCAGAGGATGAGGGCTTGTGGGTTTTTTTTCCATTCACCTTGTCAGTGCTGAATACTGAGATCAAATCATTCTCACACTGAATAGTGTTACCATAAAATGGTAGTACACAAAAGGAACTTTCTCATCCAGCTTCCAGAGGTGATAAAGGACACCACAGGGAATACATAATGCAAGTAAGGACTTCCATGACACAACCACACAAACAAATAATACAACATTGTGACCAACAACTATTAAACTAACATAATGAATGCTTACAATTAATTCAACACGCTGTGGTCAGATCAGTTTTTATCTCAACCCCCTATTTGCCCCACACTGGGTGCCAAAAGGACTGTGGTAACTTAACCTGACTGGCAGCTAAAACAATAGAGCTGTTCACTCACTCCTTTCCCAGGGGGACGGGGAGAGAAATGAAAAGAAAAAACAAAGTAAAACTCATGGGTTGAGATAAAAACAGTTTACTAGGACAGAAAAGGAGCATCATGATGATGATGATGATGATGATGATGATGATAAAAATATACAAAGCAAGTGATGCGCTGCAGAGTTTCATGCCAACTGAAGCCAGTACTCTGCTAGTTCCCTCCTGGCCAATCCCCCCCTAGTTAAATATGGAGCATGATGTCCTGTGGTACAGAATATCCCTTTGGTCAGTTTGGATCAGCTGTCCTGACTGTGTCCCCTGACAGTTCCTTGGTGCTCCCTGCCCTCTCATTTGACTTTAGACAGGATGAAGAAAAGATGCGGAAGGATGCAAGCTGTATAGAAGTAGTATCTATAAGTTCAGTACTGTTAAGGAGATTTATTTGAGTAACTGTGGTTTCATGTCTTTTCAGTTCCCAACATGCAGCTGCTCAGGGCAGTGTATTTCTCTCCGGGATTTCCATTCCAAACCTGGGAGAGTGCTTTCTGAAAGCAAGTCTCCACAGAGTAGCCACCACCCTCTTGTGTTCATGGTGCACAGAGGCCAAATCCTGCAAAAGATAGCTCCCAGTTACTCTAGAACCTCACGGGCTGCTCTGTCCACCTTACACTGCCCCAGATCTGACATGACAGCACCCTCACACATGTTCTTCCAATAGCTGGCTATTGCCCAGACAGACAAGCAGTAATTAGTACAGCTATATGTACCTCACATCTTAATTTGACAAAACACCATTAGAAAACTTCAATCTGAACATTTGCCCTCTCATTTGGAGCTATCAGTGCCTTTCCAGGAAGCATGAAAGTTTCTTAGAAAAGAGCTGTCACCAGAAGGTAGAAAGTCCTCAATATGCTCTTCAAGTCTGTCACTCTGCAAATTGCACAAGAAATAGTGCAATAGCAGTGAAATAATTAGAACCAAATAGAACAGATGCACGGTTCGTTTGGGTACAGCACTAGTAACTGAATAAAGCAGAATTGGTGCACCTGACAGTGGATCAATTTCTTACTTCAAAAATTAAGAGGAGTGCTAGACTCTAAACTGTCCATAAAAACTTCTTTTCTGTTTGAATTACTTCATACAGAAAATCAGAACTGCATTCACTGCAGAAACTACTGAACAGCTCTGGAATTTAGTGAGTTGCATATTTTTGAAGCTTTTCAGTCATTCAAGAGAATTATGTAACACATACTGTTCTTATTGCACAGCAGTTATTCTCTAAGAATCTTCCAGTGTTATCATTTTCTGTTTAATTATACGGGTTTCTCAAAAACAGAAGTGTTTTGTACATGAATATAACCATATTTTATCAAGTTTGTATTCATGCTTATCTACACAGACCTTTATCATCTTTGCTAGCTGAGCCTTGATAACTTTTCCACATAGGAGTATTAGTAAAGATAGGTAAATTTGAATCCAGTTTAAATCCACAAGGTGCTAGATCTAAAAAGATGTATAAGAGTTTTAGGGATTGAACAGTAGTGCTGAATCCACTCTTGAAATTATAAGTAAAGAAAAAAATACTTCTGGCTACAATAATTAGTTCAGCACTTGGCAATTTCTTGGCCTGGCACAGTATCACAATTACCATTAAAAGTAACTAAGGCATCTCAAAACCCAGCTTTGTCTCCTGAACCACAGTGTTTCAAAGAAGGTGAAATATTATGAACTGGTAGATCACCTAAAATGAGGATGCAGAACATTCCAAATTTGGATGGCAGATGGCAGTCCCCTTTTGCAGGCTAGGTGGGCCACAGAGCACCCAATGTAGGTGGCTTGTCCTCATATCCACTAGCCTCCACTGGTGCATTGTGGAGACCACCTGTATCACTACTGTTAAAATGCACTGTCAGGTGTCAGGGAAAATAGTCCCACTTTTTTGATGTCATACGTACTGCTACAAAGCAATGAGCATCTTTGATTCTGCACTTTAAGAAGATTTAGAACCACCATCTTTTGCCTACATTCAGACTGCTATAGGTCTGGTTTTCATTTGAGTTTAGTAATACAGTTTAAAAAATTAAATATGTATATTTGAGCACCAATACACATACACACACATATATATAAAATTTTCAAATGCAGAAAAATACCCCCCCTGCTGGGCTTTGTAGATATCACCGTTAATTACCTGAATACAAATGAGAGGCACAATTATTATAAAAACTACTATTTGCATTTTATCCTCCATATAATTGCTCATGTGCATTTCGTTTTTCATTGTACTCAATTCTTGTGTTTGGTTTACTACATCAGCCTATTGTGATCATTAGTCTCATTTTGGTGATCTCTATTTGGCAAGGATGTACCCACTGGTCTAAAGTGTCATCTGCTTTATGGATAAATAGAAACAGACAGCAACTACTAGTGTAGTCTCACAGATTTGCAACAGAATTAAATTACACTTGAAACAGTCCTGTATAATAAAGAAAGCTTAATTTTGCCCTGGCAGCCAGAAGCAGACTGTGGCATACCTTTTCTTGCTTAGTTACTGCATTTCTCAATTGACTCTGTGGGGTGGTTTCTTTAATTCCTTACAGATACTATGAAAAGGCAATTTAAAAAATAAAATAAAATTGCCAAACCTGTAAAGAAGAACTCTAAAATCTCGTTGAAAATATTCCTAAATTCACTGACTATTCTGAATGTAGAAAAAAATATAAAGCTGAACAAATGCATAATTGCTCTACAGAGTGGTGGGGTTTTGGGTTTTTTTTTTGTTTGTTTGTTTGTTTGGGGTTTGGTTTTTTTTTTGTTTGGTTTTTTTTTTTTTTAGAAAAGAGCCCTAAGAGATGAATTTCTAGCTAATATGACAAGCAAGAGCAACATACCTGAAAATCTTGTGCCATTAATTGACTATAAATACTCTGGAAGTTCAGTCAGGAGAAACATAGTTTGATCAGATCAGTGCAAACACTCATGCCAAGGTTCCAGCTCCAGAAAGGAGGGCTTCAACACATCTAGAGTGACCTCCAGTGTGAGTAAAGACAGTGGTAAAAATGGTGAGGTATAATGCATTTTCACAGAATCACAAAATCAACCATTTGAATTGGAAGGAACCTTTAAATGTCAACTAGTGCAAGCCCCTACAATGAACAGGGACATCTTCAATTTAATTTGGTTCCTCAGAGCCCAGTCCAGCCTGACCATGAAGTTTCTAGAGGAAGGACATCTGCCACCTCTCTGCGCAACCCGTGCCAGTCTTTCACCACCCTCATTGTAAAAAATTCCTCCTTTATAATAAGTCTGAATCTGCCATATTTTAGATTAAACCTATTTCCCATTGGCCTATTGCAACTGGCTTTGCTAAAACATCTGTCCCCATCTTTCTTAAAAGTCCCCCTTAAGGCTGCAGAAAGGTCTCCCTGGAGCCCTCTCTTCTCTAGGTTGAACAAACCCTTCTCTCTCTGCATGTCTTCATAGGAGAGGTGCCCCAGCCCACTCATCATCCTCACAGCTCTCCTCTGGACTCACTCCAACAGCTCCATGTCATTCTTGTACTGAAGACCTGAGAACTGGACACAATGCTACAGGTGGGGTCTCTCCAGATTGAAGTGGAGAGGCAGAATTACCTCCCTCGACCTGCTGGTCTCACTTCTTGTAACACAGCCCAGGATATGGTTGGCTTTCCATGGCTGTGGGTGCACACTGTTCTGTTATGCCCAGTTCTTCATTCACCAACATCACCAACATCTACAAGTCCTTTATTTCAGGGCTACTCTCAAGCCCTTCAACCCCCAGTCTGTAGCAGGACCATGTACTTGGCCATGTTAAATTTCTTGTGATTCACATGGGTTCATCTCTCAAGCCTGTCCAGGTCCCTCTGGACGGCATCTTGTCCCTCTAGTGTATCAACTGTCCCACACAGTTTGGTGTCATCAGGGACCTTGTTCAGAGTGCACTCAGTCCCATGTCCATGACTTCAATAAGGATATTAAACAAGTGCTACACCTAGCACCAACCTCTGAGGAATGACAAACATCACTGGTCTTGATTTTGACATTGACAGGTTGTCCACAACACTTTGAATGTAACTGTCCAGCCAGTTCCATACCCACTGAGTGGTCCATTCATCAAATCCATGTCTCTCCAATTTAGAGACAAGGATGATGTGTGGAACAGTGTCAAATGCTTTGCACAACTCCAGGTAGATGGCAGTTGCTCCTCCCTTATCCATAGTTCCCAGGAGAAGAATCTGCTCCATGATTTTGCCAGGCACAGAGGAGACACTGACTGGCCTGTAGTTATGTGTGTGTGTGTGTGCGCATGCGTGTGTGCGTGTGTGCGTGTTAAAAATGTATAGATACATATATAAAAATATATGTATCTATATGCATAAAATATATGTATCTATATGCATATGTATCTACATGCATATAATGTATATGATACATATGTATCATATACATTATATGCATGTAATTTGATAGATAAATTAGAGTATAATAAATTAGATAAACTATATATTCTATATTCTATATGTATGTTTATATATATTGTGTATCTATATAATTATATATTTTAACTACAGATATATCTCTATATCTATGTTATAAATGGCTGTGACTAC